>NDXZ01024724.1:15397-44637 GCA_003055125.1 Paykullia maculata | reverse complement strand
AAAAGAAATTTTTAAATAAACTTTACACCACCAAAGTTGGTAAGAGTACAATGGGCTCAACATTACTTCAGAAATCGAAAAAGCAATGCTTATCGTTGTATCTTTAAATATACACTTTTAATCATACTTCAGCTGGTAGTTTTGAATATCTATCAAAGAAACATACATACAAGTTCTTAGGCCCAAAAACAAACCCTTTTAAAAATTAAAAAAAAAACATAAATTACTTAACAGAATTTTGCGGTAATCGATGCTTTTTTGGCCTTAGCTCCCTTCTGAAGCATATTTCCAAATATCACTTTTTAATATATATAACAGTTTAACAGATTGGTATCGGGATAAAATTCAGTAAAAATAAGTTTTCGAAGGTCGAAACAATTGGTTTTAGACCCTATATAGGGGTTACTTAAGAAAATAACCTAAACGCACACGAAACTTTAAAAATATTGAGGTTTTCGATACAAAAACAAAATTTTACAAATTCTATAATAATCCGGCAACGATAAGTCCTAGCTCCCATACACGGCTCACATCCGGAAATCACCTAAAGGCTAAGAAAAAGTATTAGGAATGTTAGTATCAAAATAAAATATAAAACCAAAAGATTATACGTAAATAGAAGTTTCTTTATCTCTACCTCTAAATAATGTCATTATACATTAAAACAAATGTCTCTTCGCCCCTAAACATATTTATATATTGTGGTAAAGAGTATGATATCTATGGCCAAACGTGACTGACCATCACTTTTTTACTGTTCTGCTATAAATATAATTTATGTCGTGTAATTCATTTCCTAAACATTTCTAAAAATATCTAAATAGAACTGTTAAACATTTAAATTAAGCCCTAAAGAATAAAGTTATAGTTTTACTAACCTATTCACACTTAAGCTGGAAAATAGTTTAATTAGCCATGACAAATTTGTAACAGAACCATTAAATGTCGTAAAGATACAAAAAAAAAGAAATAACAAGAAAAAAATAAACTGAATTAAAATGAAAAGAAGAATAACAAACACAACTTTCAAGCGCACGTGAATTGGGTAACAGGTTGATGGGTTTTGTGACCAAAAGTAAAGTAAAACACAAAGTAAAAAATTTATTTAAATAAGAAAAAACTTTTGCTGTAACTATTGCAAAATATTTTACTGTAAACAAATAATAAGCCAACAGTTGAAAGCTTAAGACAGATAATTATGGTGGACTCTTGTGTTACCCTATAAACAAAATTATGACTTTAAACACATCAAACTTTTTTTTTTAAATAAGTCCCAAAGGATTGTATTTCAAAAATTATGCGCTATTTTCTGAAACATTTGTTAAATCTAAAAAATATTTTTTTTTTCAAGAGAAAAAAATTTTTATATCTTTGAATTTCTGAGAAAACATTTTAGATCGGGAAAGTTTTTAAGACGCTTCGCTTACACTAACCGTTTTCATGGCAACTAAATTCTTTGACAATCGAACAATTACTACAAAAGTCGGTAGGAAGACGGCAAATTATCTGTGAACTAAAATTACCTTTTCCGGAAATAGTTGTTTGAAAAGCTAAAGATTTTTTTTTCATTAAAATGTTTAACCACTTGGTGGTATTAAGGGCAACTAAAAGCTTTTGAAGGAAAGTTAACAAACTTTAACAATTTAAATCCAAAATTACAATTTGAAATTAAAGTACAAATTAAAATGCTGTCATACAAAAACTGATCAAAACAAAAAATAAAAAAAATATTTTATTTTAAATTTTATTGTTTGGTGTTAGATTTTAAGATGTCTATATGCTGCATTTCACTGGTTGCTAAGACCAGATCATTAGTAGACTTTGAAATTTATTTCTTGAAAAAATTTAAAAATATTGTATGTATATACCAGAATTCAAATATATTTAATGAGAATTCTGATAAGTCCAAAAACATTCAAAAATGTCATCAAGAAACCAACAAACGATTTGTCATATGAAGGTGTTTTGTTTTTCTTTTTCCCTTATACAATTGGCTAAGCCTTTGGTTAACACTAAATATATATGTATGTAAGGGCAACTAGAGAACAAACCTCTTTATTTAATAGCAAGAAAATATTTATTTGTCGTATTGACATTATTGCTTGTTGTTAGATTTCAAGCTGTCTATTATTCATTAAAAACATTACTATTGTTAATTGATGTTTCTGTATGTGTTTTCTTTGCCCATTTTCTACTCTAACTTTTACATAAACCCAGTAAAGATTGATATAAAATTAAAGATCTTTAAAGATCTATCATACTAAAACATTGCAGTACAATAAATGAATACAAAAATATATGTTTATATTCATTCAATTCTAAAAAAAGTAATACTCACAAGTATAATTTAAATGCCAATTATCGTCAAATAATAAAAAAAATACAATTTGTTTTTATTAGAAAATAAAATGCCATAAGTTACGCAGGCCTTAGTTTTAGAAACTTTTCAAAAAATGTTTTTTTACCGAATTGCTCTGGGTGTTTTTTAAAAAAATTTCAGTCAATTAGTGATGTACTCAACAAGATCAATTACCTTAAACAAATCGCTTTTTAAGTATACATTCACTGTTGCACAGTGTAAATATGAATTCTGCTGGTTATAAGGTGACGATATACAAATGACCAGGGAAAAACTTTTTGTATAGCAGAAGATAATCATTACCGGGTTGTTATTTTTGTAATATGAAATAAAACACAGAAACGATAAAAATTACTTAGTATAGGGTGCAAAATAAGCATTTTTGCTTATACAGCTAAAATGATTTATAAATGAACTATAAAATTTTACATGGAAATTAAGAATGAGAGTCCAGCTCTAACTTTGAATTACAGAGTGAATGATTGAATAAATGAATGAATTTGTTTTTTTTTTGACCCTAAAATCAACAAGCCAACACAAAATGAAACACTTCACCAAAGGTGAAGAGAATCTTGGGCAATTTCTCAGCATAATCATACATTTTGGCTGCTTATTATTTACAGTTGTTTAATCTTTTGCCTCTACTCTTTTGTATTCTTTAGCGAATAATAAAAAAAAACCGCTTAAAATGTTCTACTTTGTCTTTGTTACAGTTTACGATATTCTTCTTCTTTTTTTCGATTATAGGGTTTTGTTTCTGTATAATGAATGAGTAAGAATTTTTGAAATTTTTCTAACTCTTGTTAATTTTGTGTTGTCTGGTTCTTTAAATAAAAGCACTTAAATTTCTATGAAAAATTCAAGAGGAAATGTGGATACAAAGAAAAGGTAACAAGTTGTTTGGATATTGTGAAATTGGAACAAGTGCAATAAATGTGTATGTATTCTCAAACCCAAAACTAGGAAGTACGTGAAACATTAAATTATATACTTACTCTAGTTTTATACAAACTACTTAACTACTGACGACTGCTTACCTTAAAATCAAGTAAATTTAAAAATACCTGAAGTGCCATGTAATTTGCATATGCTGATTTTTGAAGCCTTTAGGCAACCAAAACAAATTTTTAGCCTCGAAATTAACAACTTTAATTAATTTCTTCTCTTAGTTTTGCGGATTTCTTTAACAAATATTCAAATTTGTTTCACTGCAATTGCAAATAAACATGCAGTTTTTTAAGTATTTTATATGGTTTAGTACAAAGTTTTTAATTTAATCATCGTTTTTGTGCAGCCACATGAACAAAACAAAAATTGCCAGACATTAAAGCTGTGTTCTTTTATATTAAATCTCTTCAACTGTAACAACTCTGAATAAAACACATTACGGCTGACTGGAAAAATGTTTAAGTTTTTTTTAACGTATTAATGTGTAAATAAAAAAAATATCGAAATCATAGATATAAAATAATAATCTAATCATTAAGTGCCAGCTTATACATATATACATAGTTAAAAACACTGCAAAAAAAAATAATTTCTTATATTAAGGCAAAGCTCAGAGAAGGAACGAAAAAAAAAGAAAAAAATAAACCAGTATTCTCAATTATAAAAGAGTATTTAAGTTTTAAAACTAAAATCACGCTTTAAAAAGTATGAAATAAGAAATTCTTCTCATCTAAAACTATTCAATAAAATAAACTATTCTATGAAACAAACATATATATAAATCGGATTATATATATGTATATAAGCGATCAAACGCGTCATATGGCCAGAGGTTTCGTTTGAATATCAATATGTGTTTAAGAATCATCGTCACATCATGAAATCAATGTTACATGCTTCCGAGGATACCTTACTTGTTAGATTATGATAAGTAGTTAAAATGTTACGAGGTAACAGATCACCACATATATAAATATATATGTATATACAAACATATCGGTTAAAATCATAACCCTTCTTTTGGCTTTGCTCTAGTTGGCTAAAAATCAATATTTTGTTGATGTAATATAAAAAGAAGCCCATTTTAATAATAAACAAACAACGGCAAATTAAAAAAAAAGCGACAAAGCTATGCACAATTTGACTGTCATTAGGTATCTAATGTCAATGGTTTAGCCAATGATATTTCATTGACAGCTCTTAGTTTGCCATAAATTAAGGCATAATGACAGTGAATTTGGGCAATAAAAGTAGAAAATACTCTGCAAACCTGTTGTCAATTTTTTTGATCAAACAAAATATTGACTTGTTAATATTTTTGGCCAAGTACATTTACGCTTATAACTCATAACTTATAACCGATATTAATAAAATCTTAGCTTTGCACATCTACAATTGCCTTTAAAATGGCAATTGTCTTTAAAATGGCTCATTATCATTTCACGTCAAGTGGACCAACTTTTTAAATCGATGTCTTCCAATCGGGATGAAATTTGCAGCATAGTTAGTCCTATTAGATAGTAGTTTAGATACAATTTTTCAACGAGATCGTATAAGAACTCTCTGAGTTAGAAGGGGTCAAAATTTGACCTTTTGGCCAACCAGGTGTTTTTTCTCCTCCATGTAACTTATTACCTATTGCTCTTAGCAAAATTTGTCCAAAGTAGTTTAGATAGCTATTTTTTCAATCTTTTCAAAAAAATTTTTTTTTTAAAAATTAAAAAATTTTTAAAAAATTTTTTTTTGTTCTTCAAAGTCCTTTCAATTTAGTGAACAATTTGTATATGAAATGTCAGGATTTGCAAAAAACATTAACAAATAATAAATGGCATTAAGAAATATAAAAACAAAAAGAAAGTGAAAGAAAACATTACAATTAAAGAGGAACATAATTTAAATCAATATAATAAGTGGTAAAAAGTACAAATGTGTCAATTAATATAATTAAAAAATATTTTATAAAATGTGTATATATGTATGTATGTATGTATGTATACGAAAAAATAACAATATTCATTTAGTCATATTATGATTAGGTGAAATCATATTATGATCATATGGGACTATACTATGGTTGGGTGGAATCATTTTCTGATCATGTAAAATAACAGTTATAATAATATATGGTTATAATATGGTTATAGAAAAGCATTTTAATTAAACTTATTATGATTAAAACTGATCATTACATAGTTTAGCTACAATCATAGTTTTTTCTTTGCGTGTAGAAAATTACAATTGATTTCAGCAAAAACAAAAAGAAAACAATATATATTCAGCTGTGCCGAATTTTATATGCCTTTCAACCCGCTTAGGTATTTAAGTGTATTTACTATGTATGTATGTGTGTATGTATTTACAAGTATGTCCAAAATAATTCGAGTCTTAAAGGACTTGATTTTTTTATAATATAAATGTTTGTCCATATAGGTTTTCCGTCCATATCTTTGCCGATTCTGGGTAATTTTTTTAAATGATCCGATATCATACACACAAATATACCAACATGTTTGTTGGTTATCCAAAAGCTGCAAAATAATCATTTTTGCCTGAAAAATTAAAAAAAGAAAAAAAAACAGTCATCTTTTTTGGCCTAAATCTTAGCCGGTTCTTGATGGATATTTCAATATCGATTTGTTTGGGAATATTTCCGAAAGTTTGATACCACATACAATTCTGTGTGATATATGGGAGCTACAAAAAGTTGAATTAAACCAACAAACAGATAGATGGATAGACGGACATGGCTAAATTGACTTCCCCATTTATAAGGATCCAGAATATATATATATAGTTTATAATAATGTAGAAATTACAAATGGAATAACAAACCTGTCGTGAAGTGTATTAAAACAGATTTAAAACAAAGAAAATTTATACATACAGATTTAGAACAATGCACACGCAAAGTAAAAACATAATTGGAAGTGAATAATTAACAAATGAATCATTAATTCGCTTCCATAGATACAGCAACAATAAACAAAATTAAGTAAAAAAGAGCGAATTAAAAAGTGCACTCACAAAAACCCTAAGGTAAGTGTTCTATATATATACATATGTATATATGTATATACACAAACATATATGTATGTATATATTTTACATTTTACGTCGTTGTTTTTTTTTTTGTTTGGTTTCTTGTTGCTCCTATAAAGTTATTATTGTTTTACGGGAATTTTTATTAAACATATTTTTTCAGTCAAAATAACTTTATATTGTTGTATTTATTGTGTGTTCGTGTTTTAATTATTTTCAACAATTCATTTAACAATTACCGTTAGTTTAACTTCTATTAACGTTGTTTTTGTCATTCACTGTCTGTTGTTATTAAATAGATTTTATTATTTTGACGAGATAAAAAGCAAATGTTCTAGCAAATTAAAGAGATAAAAATGTACCAGACATCTAAAAGGGTTATGTTATACAGATGTTTAATTATACATTTATATATGTACATATGACACATTTTCATGTTGGGAACACATGGATTACTTACACATGTGTCACAAAAAACAAAAGTATGTAATAGTTTTCAATTTGACCATAAATTTCCTAGTTTCCAAGAATCTTTAAATGATAACAAAAAAACTAAAAATATATTAAAATAAAAATAAAGACTAAAGCTGAATTCACTCATTGTGTCTGAACAAAAAATGAGTTTGACGACTCTTTTTCTGAAACTAAATATAAAAAAAAAATTTCCGAACAAAATTTTTATTCAGACACAATGGGTGAATTTAGCTGAAGACGATAAATTTGCCCTGTTCACCTAAAGCTGCAATAAAAATTGTTCTTTAGTTAATAGTGTTAAGAAAATTAAAACTAACAAAAATGTTTGTCAGTTTTTATTGTTTAATTAGACATATGTTTTACGCGTCTACTGTTAATTTTATATTTTTTTCTATATACAAATAAATGTAAAAAAAGGAGAAAAGTTAAAAGCAAAACTAATTTTTATAAGGAAAAACCATTAAATAATTCAAGAGATTAAAAAAAGTTAGATTTGTTATGTATGAAATGAGAAACTTGTATGTTTTTCGGATCTGATACGTAAATTACATATGTATATTAGGATTACAAAAAAGGTATATTTGTGTAAACTAGTTGACAATAACAGTAGTCACATTTATAATATATATAAAAAAATATATTAGTTTACCCATCTTTTAAGGAAAAATCCCTAATGCTGTCAGCGTTATTCAAGAATAGGCGATTGATAGTGTTAAAAATTTTTCATTGTTTAAAAAAGACACTTTTAGTATTTCCACTTTGCATAAGATATTTCTACACCTACAACAAATATACCTTTTAACAAAGAATTTATTTTTCTTGAACGTCAAGAGTCAGTATAAAAGAAAACATAAAAATGTATTTTTTTTAATTCACGTTTGTTACAGTAGCGTCATGTTGACATGAGCTAATGTCTACAACTAATTGTTCTCATTTGTCAATGTTAATAGTCGGCAATAAATATTCAGCATCAATGCATCTATGTAGAAAAACTACGAATCAACCATGAGCATTTAAATAAAAGTCTAATGGAAGAAACAGCTCGATATATTTGCAATAAAATACAACTGAAATCATCAAAGAGAAACAAACAAAGTTAAAGCTGCAAAATGGCAAACAAAGAGAACAAAAATAATATAAAGAGTTTAAAAGCAAAATTTAATTTTTACTTAAATTATGACAAAACACACATTTTAAACAGTCGTGTCGTTGAAGTTTGATTTTGATCTTACTTTATTTAAAGACAATATATGTAAATCATTTTTTAAAATGTCAAATTAACTAGATTGGCAAATCTTTATATCAGAAGACGTCATGTTGAACAAAAATAAAAAATTTAAAATTTCATAAACTAATAAGATAATAAACTAAAAATAAATTTAAGAACAAAAACTGTTTTACGGTTAATGTTTAAAAATATTGTTGTTGTTAATAACGTTTTAATAACTTTATTCTTAATTCTTCTTTTGTATTTATAAAAGAAAGATAGCAAAAGTTTTTGTCTTTTTTCAATATGACTACAAAGAAATAAATATTCAAACACAGATTCTATACCTACATACATATGTATATACATTCACTTTATGAATTTATGTATATTATGTCAATTAAACAAATACCAGTTAAGCGTAGAAATAAAATCAGTCAGAAACATTCAATAACATTTAAATACGGTCAAATAACTGTACTCTATAGAAAGAAAAATAAGATCGACAAGTCAATGTCTCTTGAAAGAGAAAAAACAAACACAAACGAGTGCCCATTAAATCACATTTTATTTGTTTATACAGTTATTTTCATATAAAATAAAGGAAATAAAATTAATAGAAACTAATCTTAAGAATTTGTATTTATGTGCATGTGTCTACCCTCAATACGTATAATAGATTTAATTTAATGGTAATAAGAATAACAACAACAAAAAAATGATAATAAAATCTCTACATTATGCAGTCTGCCGCTTTTGTGTGTAACTAAAAGACACGCAGTATTTGTTACTGCATACAACATTGTTTATACTAAAAAGCATTATGATAATGTGATAATACACATAAATGTATATTAAATAATATACATATATAATAGAGAATTAAAAATAGAAAAAGAAATAATTAAGAAAAATTAATTTATGGAAACGGTTATTTTCCCGTTATTTTGTTTTTGTTTATTACAAAGAAATAACTAAAGATTTGTGTAACAAAACAAAAGACTTAAGAAACATGCTGCATAAGTTAAACAACAACAGCGAGTAAAATCACTGCAACACTTTAAGCGCTAATGAAAAGGAATTAAAACTTTAATAGGTTATTAGCTGAGTTCTTGTATTTAAGCAGATGGCGGCCCATACTGTGTAAAATTTTATCTAATAGTCTGGGAAAAACTTTCACTTGTTTTATAAGTAATTCCAGTAATCGATTTAAAGAATTTGTAAAAACAAAAGAAACAACAAGTGAATAATAGAAATCGTTTAATAGATTTTGGAAAAAAAATATACCTAAGCTCTCATACATATGTATGTATGTATGAAAATATGCAATGTAAATTTTATCCAATGGACTAACATATAAATGTATTTAAAATAATCAATCTTATTGTAGAATTTGTTGAAAAGTTTAAAAATATATAAAACCATTATGGTATGCTAAGGCTGGCTTATCGAATTCTTAAAAATTCTTTAACAAATACAAGGTACTTGCCAAATATTGCAATTTTTAGGTAAATCTATGAACCTTAAAGATTATTTACAAAAGAATCTATATGTAATTAGTTAAGTTAGAAGAAATGTAGATACAAAATTTTTTGTTAGAGAACTTATTGAAAATTGTCTACAGAAAGAAAAGTTTTCAAAAAAGTTTTAATAAATAAGCCATTTACCAACTTATACTATTTCTAAAATAGTTTTTAGCCGGTCGCTGGCTTGAAGCTGAGAATTATCATGTTGGTCCCATATTCTGGACATTTTGCGTTTAATTCTTTTTTCGTACGTGATTGGTTTGTCTGGTTTTAATAACTTGCAAAAATTACATCTTTCAGATTTCGGAACATTTGCTTGGCGTTTTGGATATTAAGCTTTTTGTCGATGTAAATTTGTCGTGCTTTTAAAGCATTTAGAAACTGTGGCCTAATCTTTTTCCAATAATTCTACAATTGTATTAAATCTTGATCAAGCAAACCCCTAAATTCCTTACCTTAAAACTTTTTTGGCTTGCCAGGAAGCTCATTATCATAACTTCAAAGTCGTCACAGCCATTCACGACAAATAGTCGCAGCTGAGTATGATTCTTATAAAATGCCACCAAAACATGATGGCTTTCTGCATCAGTTTTCTTTACAATATATGTATAAATAAATGAAACTATTTATTTCAAAGCTTCAAATAACTTTGCTGTTTATGTTTTAACAGAATGACATAATAGGAATAAAAGAGTCTATTGGTAAAGTACTTTCACGTGACCTATGGCTAGTTTTTGACTATGTATTTAAATACGCATTTACCTAATTGTCATTTAAATTTAAGTAACACTTAAATGCAGTTTCATTTTTTCAGTGCTATTTTAATGTTCTTATTTAAATGACGCAAATGTCAAAAAATCATGACTTATTTTACAAAAATAGCTGATGAATAGAAAAAACTAAATAGAGTAGTTTGTAACTAAAAGTGTCCGCCTTAAAATGGTTTTGTAACTGCTTCACAAGCGTATGCGCTTTAGCTAGTTTATAAACAAATGCGACAGCTAATTAACCTGCGCCTATTGCATCACAGGCTATGATTATCAAACCCAGTCGAGAATTGAAGGAGCAAACATACAATAAAATGTAAAAATTTAAAGTAAATTCTTTAAGTCTAAATGTGGAGACTCTGCTGCTAGTAGGGGGTGTTAAGTAAGAATAACAGAAGAGCCTGTTGCAGCAAGGTGTTTATACCGTAGAAGGCTTTTCGGGTCGTTTGGAGGAAATGATTAGCAGTGGATTTGTGCAGTTGACTTCGACATTGCTGTGTTTTTATGTTATATGTTTTTTAGTGCATAAATTAAAGTACAATAATTTTAAACAATAAAAGTGTTATTAAAAATGCAATTGATAGTTAACAGGCTCAGTGTTAATTTAAAACTAAAATTTTGTTTCGAAAAAGTTCAATAATTTCTCCTGGCTCAACTTTACGCATATAACGGGCGCCCATGGACAGAAAAGCGTTGGATTCATTTGAAACCTCGAACCCTCGGCGGGTGCATGTCCAACTTTTGTGTTGCCCGAGCTAAGGAGAACTATCTTGCTCAAACACATGGAGCAATTGTTATAAATATCACGCAAAGACTCTGAACAATTAAAGACCGATACCGCATCACAAGACCTTAGGGTTTCAGCACTTACATATGTGTTAGACCAGTTACCTCTATGCTTCACTTTGCCATCGCTGGCTGTTGTACTATTTGTATTATTGGTTTAACACCAATTATTAACTTAAAAATCACTTTTTTAACTCTACAGGTGTTAGTTGTATTGATGTATCCCTCCATGTGTTTGTATATCAAAAAAGTGTAATATTTTATTAATTATTTCTTAAATTAGAAAAAAATGTTGTGAATGGCCACAAAAATTGTTTGTTTACTAAAATTAGCACAACAAAAACAACTGTCAAAATCATATGGTAAATTATCAAATTTAAATAGACTTTAAATGGAGAAGATTGGCCACTTAAGTTGTATTTAAGTGTGTACTGAAAAACTTAATTCTGCATTTGAATAGAACTTAAAGATAAATACAGCAGTCAAAACCTGGCCATTAGTAATAATAATGAACTTCTTTGAAAAAATACTGTAAGCATAGTCTTCTGAAAAACGGTGGTTTTTGATTTACTAAATAATTTAATTTAAAATTTAAAAATATTCTCCAAATAGTGCATAAAAAAATTCTATTCAAACAATTTGCTCAAATTTAAGAACTTATTAATAAACATTAAAAAAATTAAAAGAAAATGGTTTGTTTTTTTATAAAATTTGAATTACGTATGGTTTTTTAAATTCTTTTTTGCGACATTAGATGAGAAGTGTGAGCTACTGTGTGAGCATTTTATCTTAATCTTTTTTTGTAACATTCTTGTTTTAGACATTCACTTTGGCGGCAATTTTAGTGCCATATTCGAAGCGACTGGAATACATACCCAGTATCATTACGTTTTTTTCTTGGAAAGAAATTTTAATAATGTTAAAATATTAACAGAAACAAAATTTAGAGTTTTAGTTTATTGAATTTAAAATAAAAAATGTTTTCTACAGATTTTTATTGGTTTTTTTTTATTGAAAATATGTTAACTTTAATACTAAAAATTTTCCCACTTGAGAAAAGCTTTTACGTCAAATTCCAATAAAATAACAATTTCAAAACAAAAACTTTTAATGTGTTTTCTTTTTTGAAATAACCCAACAACGAAATTTTATTTCTATTTATACTTTCAAAGGTTTAATAAATAAAGAGAAATCAATTTCTTTCTATCCACATGGAGAAAAAAAAGACATAAAGAAACATATTAAAATTGTTGAATTAAATAACAATATAATCCCTGGAACTGTTATTGTGTTGTTCTAGGCTTGATATCAATTAATGTTTTTTTTTATTTTATTTGAAAAAACATGTTTAAAAATTAACTGTATTTTTCAAGTTATTCGAATAATGAGTTAAAACAAGCGAGTGAATAAATATATTTTGACTTTTCTTTAAACAAGAATGTTTATAATTTTATAATTTAGTGTGTTGCTTTTAAAACAATAAACAATAATAACTGTAAAGATTTTATAGCCCAGTTCATTAAGACATCATTAAAATAATTATAGTTTGTTTGTATATTTTTTTTTTGTACATAATCCTATCAAACCCTATAAATGAGAGCAACTTTAGCTATTTCCCTCAAACTGACAACCAACACTTTTAAAATTAAAATAAACAAACTTAAATAGACGTTTGTTAAGTTTTGTGCATTTATCGGCTTTTTTTATACAATAAAAAGAAAAATTCCTCTTAAGCATTTATAGCAAATATGTTTATTTTATTTATTTTATTCACATTTTTTTTTTTTTTTTTGAAATAACCATTTTTTATATGTTTGATAATCACATCACAGTTTATTCAAATATTTTTTTTAGTTTGTTTAATCTCACGCATTCGATAGAGTGAAAGACTAAAAACTCGAAAGAAAACTTTAAAATTTATTACCATATTTGGCGTTGAAATGTTTAACAATCGCAGTTAAATATAAGTTTAATGCGGCAGTGCATTGATGCTTAGCTTTATGTTGACTTATGAATGATTCTCTTTAATGGTCAGCAGCAAGAAAAAAATTATTTTAAATGACTCTAAGGCAATATATAATGCTTTAGTAGCTATCAAATAAAAAACGCAGTACGAAGCTTTAACCCAAAAACGAGCCAAAGTGTTCAAAACTGAATATAACATGATCAATATACAGATAGAAATTTAAAAAATATGTAGTTTGATATTAAATGGAAATTTCTTAAAACTGAGAAGTTGAATTTCTTAGTAAAGAAAAATATAAATAAAAAAACTAATGAAAATTTAAAAAAAGATATCAAAGAATTTTTAAAGCAGAATATTACTAAATAATAAAATAAAACTAAATAATTCAAAAATTACCTATAACAAAATTTATTTTTTGAATTTACTTTAGCCAAACAAAAAAAAAAGATGAGATAATTTAACGGAATTTTTTTTTGCAGAGATATTTTATTTTCTTATCGCAATTTTTTGACAAATAAATTTTACCATTAATTATTTTATTGTGAAGCCTCGGTGGGCAAAAAAATACTACTGCATTAAATTTAGAATATATATTTACCCCCATATTCATAAACAATTTTTAAGTTTATTAAAAAATTTTTTATACAAAATTTGTTCAATAAATTTAAAAAATTATTTGAATTCACCCATTGTGTCTTAACAAAAATTTTGTCCGAAAAATTTTTTTTTTATATTGAGTTTAAAAAGAGAGACGTCAAACTGAATATAAAAAAAAATTTGTTCGAACAAAATTTTTGTTCAGACACAATGAGTGAATTCAGCTTAAGTCTTTTAGTTTAAAATATGACATTGTGTGGAAATTGCTGTTTTTTTATTGAAAATGCAGGCTGCCAGGCCAGAATTTTTTTGCAATTTAACAAATAAAAATACATAATTTGGAAATTTTAATAAAAAAAATACATTAAGAAAGTCATTATTATGTATTTTTTTGCATATTTTGCATTGCATCATTCATTCCTTAACACTTTGATTAGTCTAACATAACCAAAGCTTTTTTTTTCTCTAGGCCAAGCACAAGTGGTTACAAATTGTACTTTTTCCGTCACTGCTGTAAAAAAAAGCACGTGGAAAAATTTTTATTATTGCGTCTCCTTTCAAGGCACATATTATTTGAAAGAAATTTTATGAAAATCATAAACTGAAGGGGAAATATTATGAACAATTTTTTATAATAATTATACTTACGAAATGTTTTTATTGAATTTTTTTCAAGTACATACATATGTATGTATTTATCACAAGTTTTAACGTTTTTTTTTTTATATTAAATTAATCTATTTTTTTTACCCTTTATTTGCCACTTTCGAATTAAAAAACACCAAAAATAGTTAACAAATGGCTCAGTTTTAGGCAAACACTAGCACTTGCTTCGGTGTTTATTAAAACTTTCTGCGCAACCACATATTTTTTTAATCTCTTACAAAAATTTTACAAGTAGTTTTTACTCATATACTTACGATATTTCCTATAGTTTTTATACACTTTAAATTCTTAAAAAATGGAAAATAATATTACTTAAAATTTTACCCACTGTGGGTTAATATAAACTTCATTTGCAGTATCTTAGGATTAAATTTTTTTTCCAAAAAAAATTTCTCAATAGAGTTAAACTCACTGCAAATAATCTGCAGGCTTATTGGTTATTGCCATAAATTAAATAACTTTGCATGTTTAGCTAACATGACGCCTTTTCGTTGCAAGCAATATCTATTCAAACTTCTTATGTTTTTTTGCTTTTCTTTTGCAGTCTTTTTCTCTGCCACATTTGAATATTCACAGAAAAGTAAAAAAAAAAAAAATTGAAGCAAACAGCTGCCGGTTATATTTAACGCAAAAGTTACGCATTTGATTGTGGCACAAATACTTACTGTTTACTGCCAGCAAGAAAACTAAAATGGTCAAGATTACTGTTTTCTATATGGCAGTTGCAGCAAAAACTAAAACCAGAGAGGAAAGAAAAGAATTACAAATAAATTTCAAAGAAACTGTTATTGTTGCATTTCGATAATAAAAAGTATTTAATTTCTATTCTTCCATCATTAATGTTATAATGCAGCTCTATTCCTTTATATTTTTGTAATCGCAAAGAAAGTAACACTTAAATGTGGTTTCCAATTAAGACTTAAGATATATTGATACCACCTATTTATGGCTAAGGATTTAAATTATTTTCAACAAAATTAAAGAAATAAAAAAATAAAATAAATAAGAATTACAGGCAAAGGTAATTCTAAATACCATTTACGGTAGACAACATATTTGTTATTAACGTTTGTTGTATTAATTAGACAAAAGTTTAGATTAGTTAGTTTAATAAAATTGGCTAAATACTAAATTTAAACCTTATAAAAATAAATTAAAATTCAATTAACTGCAAATGTGAGATTAATTTATATTGTTAAAAAACAATTGAACTAGTTTAACCTGATAATATTCAGTCAATTAAGACGTTATTTGATTTCATATACAGGTGACCCCCGATTTTCGAATAGGATATGTTGTGTGAAAGTGGACGTATATCGAATACTCGTATAGCGAGCTCAATATTAGTATAGGATTCTACTGAAAATAAATAGATACGTTCCAATGATTAAAAATATTCGTAAAACTATATCCTTATTAGTATAAGTTTGTATTAAAAATACATAGATGTGTACCCAAATCGTTTGTTATGCGAAACCATTTTTTTAGAAACATTTATAAAAAAATTAGAAATAAAATGTATTCGATAAAAAATGCATTAGATTTTTATTAAAAAAGGAAATTTTACATAAAAAAATATTTAGTTTTAAATTAATATAATAATTTTATTATTTATTATAATTTATTAATGATGTTCGTTATCTCGAAATTTCGTATAGCGAGCCTTCGTAAATCGGGGGTCACCTGTATATGTTTATGTATTTATTAGGCTCTTAATTGATTCAATAATTTATTTTATCACTTTTTGTTTCCTTTTTTTCTAATAAATTGTTTTTATTGGCTGCAAAAATAAATATATAATTAAATTTGTAAATAATTAAATCAACTCCTTTATTTGATTTAAGCCCAAACTATCTACATAAACAAATACCTTTAATGGCTTTATTTGAAAATTTTGCCAAAAAGTCTTAAAAATAATTATTTGAATTAAATTTAATATAAAAGAGACAACCAGCCGAATGTTATGCAGAGTTGAAGCAAAGTTATGTGCAATAATAAGAGCCACCTCTCAAGGATCTCTCTTCACTATAAACATTTACACAACAACAAAATTCTGCTGTTACGCTTTTTTTTACCAACTTGTTCTCATAAGCAAAAACAATACGCCTGCGTGTGTGTGTTTAAACAACTAAACTTAAAACATTTGAAAAGGATATATTTGCAAGAATATTATTTGCAAAATAAAAATTGAAATGAATTAAAATTTGCAATAATTTGTAAAAATTTTAGTAAAGTTTTGTAAAAATTGTTTATATAATGAAACGTTTTAAAACTTTTATATTCACTTATATATAGTTTTTAGTTCTCTATTGTTCTATAAACAATTACCTAAAAAATTTCAATAGTTTAAAGGAATGTACCTTGTAATTGGTAAAGGGTATACTTTTGTTTTGTTAAAATTAGGTTTTCTTGCAGGTTTGTAAATATTTTTGAATTATTGTTCAGTATTTTTTCCGAAAAAAATTGTATATGATAATCTTAAAAAAAGGAAATTAATTTATAATAATTCCTAAAAATGTTGCACCCGCTTAAATAATATCTTTTTATTTTTTTAAAACTGGTTTTATCTTCATCTTACTCATCCCGCTCTTTTTTTCTTTCTCTTTTCAGATGGTCTAGAAAAGAAATGGAAATTTTTCTAAAGAGCTGTGTTTCTAATATCTAAACAAACGATACTTTATAATTCTTCAGCTATCGTATTGGAAATCATGTTTCTTAATATAAAAAGACAACAGCAACAACAAATAATAAGCCAAAATCCTTGCATACAACAACCTTCAAAAAATTCTCTATACGAATGCATTAAATAACACATATTACAACTTAAATCATATAATCAAAAGAAAAAAGAAAAAATAAGAAACCTTATCTAAAATTCAAATTGATCGAAAATAAAAAAAAAATTAACTTAAGAAATAAATTTTTCCATGTCTGGTTTTGTACGCAATGTTGCCAGCAACATGTTGTTTACATGTATTTCCCTTTTACTGTATATTGCCACATTAAAACATTCACACACATTTGCTTTAGTGGAATCTTTGAGACCAAATGATAGTTTGCCAACTTCCATATCCGATGACATTATGGGTTCCCAGGCAAGAAGCTCCGTAGATCGTTTTGATTCTATCAGTAATTTATTGCCGCTTCCGGCAAATTTCCTCTTGGATAGTATTGTATCAACAGCTGGGGCAACTGCAGTTGGGGTATCTGTAAATTTGACCAGACAACATGACGGTGATATATTTTCGACAAATGGTAAATATTGATAAGATTTAAAGGTCTTATTTTAAAACTTAACAAGTGAGTTAATTTAAGGTGTTAAAAACTGCAACACGGATACATGTGTTGGTCTTTCCAGTGGCACGGCAATGTGGTTGACGAAGGAAAACAATAATATAGGTTAGTTGAAAACTGTTTGCAAGTATATGAAAAGGTTAAAATTAATTTATCCAACTTTAAACAAAAACAATTTGCAAAACCGAAACATATCTGTTAAAGTTAAATACAATGTTATAGCAAAGGTTATAAATTGGCCATCTATAATTTTGAAAAAATCTTTAAAAAGTTAATACTTTCCGTTAAGTATATATTTTATGGAATATTTTCTTAGAACTCTAAGTTAAAAAAAAATTTCTCTTGAAAATGGTTTAATATTTAAACTCTTTTAATTAATTTTATATTTAAAGAAAATTAAAAAAATAAAAATTTTAATTAAATGTCAATATCTTTTAAATATGTATTTGTACATTTTTTTTAATTGAAAGATTTTAATTTGTAAAAAAAAATATTCCTGAAATTAAATTTTGTTTTTAGAAAATATTTGAAAGATTTTTTGTAACTAAATTTGTTTACTAAATTATGTTTTTATATACATAAATTTTCTATTTAATGAACATTTTTTTAACTTTTCGTTAATAGAAACTTTTTATAAGTCTTTAAAAATGTTCTTTTGTTTAAACTTTTATTGAAAAAGATTATACAGATTGTTTTATACCATATACGATAATTTTCTCATTTCTGCTTTGTTTATAAGTCATATTTTTCTATTTATTTGGGAACATTTACACATTTTGCAAGTACACACAATATACAGGAAATTTAAGATATTGAATAGCCTTAATTTTTTTATAGTTTAAAAATTTTTATAAAAATTGTCAATTAAATTTATATTTGTAAAAGACTTTAAACATTTTTAAAAATAAAATTTCAATATAATATAAAATTTCAATATTAAACAAAATCTCAAAAAGGTTTCTGATTACCTACAACTTCTAAAAATTTATAAAATTTTTTATAAAGTTTTTATTTATGTCAAATGTAGTCAAAATTTTTAATTAAAATATAATTTAAAAAATTTTTTTTGTGTCATTAAAAAAAATTTTTTTTTTTTAAATTAAATTTGGCTTTTTTGGGCGTTAAAAAAGTACTTTACTTTTAGGTTCATTGGTTGGCACAACTGCAAGTGGCAGCAAATCACAATTAGAATTATTGCTGCGACAGGCGCAACAAAAACAAAAAGACAAGTCATCATCATCGTCGGCTGCATCGACAGCAGCCAATGCCAATGGGGAAAGTTGTCAATGTCGTTGTCTTCCGTATTTGAATACGTATCGCGAAGATCTCGGCATATGCGTTGACGATATACACGGTGAGTACAGATAAATGCATATTAAAGCAACAAATAAATAGAAAACACACAATAAACATAAACTCTCTGGCAGAATTCATATATATTAACAACATTTGCGTCAATAAACAAAAATGGTGTAAACAAGTTTGTAGCTTAAGTCTTTTATATTCGCGTTTTCTTTTTTTTCACCTTAAAAACTTGAAGACCATAAAAAATAAAGGAAAAACAACAATAACAAAAACATTTACTTAAAAGCAGTTATGTATTTTATTCAAACATTTAACACAACAAGTAATGAAGCAGAAAAACAGGAGACATTTATTTTTATTCGTTTATATTTTTATTCACTAAACTTAATATGTAAACATTTCTTTCTTCTTCTTTCTTTTACACATTTTTGAGTAGTAGTAATAATGCAATATTAGATGGACTACAGTCGTAGAGAAAACAAATGATTATGGACTAACGGAGCATTCAACTTAAACATGTGCTTTAATGTAACAGTTACAGTTTATTATTGTATTTTTTTTTTTTTGTAAATCATACTCATTATAGTTAAAAACTTATAAAAGGCAATGAAATGTTAAAAAGCATGCAATTAGTTATTTTTGATTAGTATTGCTATGGTTTAATGGACTCATTTAAAAAAACGTTTACTTAATTTAAATGTTGTTAATGATTTGCATAAGTTAAAAATTTGTTTATTAATTTAATGCTATCAATGGTATTTTCAAATAAAATATTTATTGCAGGGAAAGAACTTAAAGAACATTTTTAACAAATGAAATAAATGAAAACCTTTATTGCTTGAAATATTGTTAAAATAAGTTTTTGAAACATCTAGATGTCCTACAGATCCCTTTTGTAATCAATGTGTCGGACATATTTATATATTTGAGAGAAATTTGGTTTTAAACATTACTTTAATAAGCTCATACAAACTAAGGCCATGTGGGAAAAATCTAAAACTGTTTTTGGTTTTTTACTAATCTGTTTGCACATTATTTTAATTTGGTTACATTTTATTTGCTCGCGTAGCTAAGTATTTCAGGATGTTCCATTTATTATCACAAATAAGATAAGTTTCCCTTTAGAGAAGAATTTAAAAAAAATTCACTTCAGAGAGATTAATAAAAAGAAAACATTTTTCTAATAAAAATGCACAAAAAATTAAAAGCGATAAACAAAAGTCTTTGTTAGTATTAATTTTGTTGAAAGTTTTCTATAAAGCGAATTTGTAGAAATTTTTTTGCTACAAAAACCAAATGTCGTGTTAAAACAGAAATTGTTAAAGATTTATATTCAACGTTGTATTAAACTGTTTGCACAGATAAGAAATTAAGTAAGAACCCAGCAAAAAAATCTTAATTTTGAAGCAGTAAGTGTGACTAGTGCTTCTTTTATTGCTTTTTTAAACTATTAGTTTACAAAAGTGATGTGCAGGTTCTTTAAAAAGATCTTTAAGAAGCTCTAAAGCAGAGTCTCTACGCGAGGAATCTCATCCAAAAATCATATAATTTTTCATAGAACTGGAAGCGGTGAACAACTGTACTCTGCCTTACAAAGCTGCTTTCGAGGAAGCATCATTTTTTTGCCAAGAATGCTTTTAATCACAGGAGATTTAACAAAAAATTATATACAAATAATTTTTTGTTTATATTTTATTTTGTTGCCAATAAAATATTTCGTTAAATGAATATTGGACAATAAATCCCTTTTAATAGGGAATTTTCTTGCACAATTTTTTTGCTAACGAAGGAAATTTTTTTATTAATCAATTTTTCATAACTGGAATAAAAAAACTAATATGAGATTTAGCAAAAATAGAAAACTGATTTAAAAGTTTTTACAAGTACAACTGTTGATGTAATTGAAAAAGAGAAAATTATTTCTAAAACTTTAAATATAAATAAAATAAAAAAAGAAATTTCCAAAAGTTTTTTTTTGTTTGTTTTTAAGATGTAAAATTTTTGTTAAACCTAAAAACATTTAATATGTTTGTTAACCATCTCGTTAGCAAACTGTAATTGCTACTTTGTTACTTAAGCAACAAATTAAAGGGCGATACCAAGGAACACGAACCCATAATTAGGTGGCCACCTTAGAGCCTCAAAAAAAGTTGTTAAACTTTTGTATTACATTTAAATTGAATGAATTAATACTGAACACAACATATGTATAAGTAAATTTCAATATAGTTTTTTTTTGTTTTTTTCAATTCACTTTCACTTCCACAGCTACTTAAGAAATTATTTATAACATAATCAACATTTTCAGCATTTTTTGTGGCTGTTACCAACATTTCAAATGTTTACTTCTTCTTTCTATGTAAAATTTTTTTCAATTGGTAAATACATTTATTGTACTTATAATTTAACTGTTGTTTCTCTTATTGTTTGTTACAAAGAAAATTTAATAAACAATAAAAAAAACAAACAAAACGCAGAAGATATGATAATGTTAGTAGCCTGAAATAAAAAAAGAAGAAACATCATGTAACTGGCTTTACGATAAAATGAGAATATTTTTTTTCCCCTAAGTAAGAAAAAACCTGAACGTAACTTTTTTTATATCGTATATGTAGACTTTCTATTTTGTTTGAAAAATATTTTTTATCTTAAAAAAAAACAAATATTATTATTTAAGTTTAACTAATTTAAAACTTTTTTTTATTCGTATTGAAAATGTTGCGACATTTTTACAAGTCGTGTTCTTTTTTTTAACAATTCAATTAATAATATATTTTTGTGGTTGTATTCTCGTATCTGTTTGTTTTTCTATGGGAGTTTAAGAGGTCTTATATTGTTTATAATCATGGCTAAACAATGACAAATAAGCGGTTCCTTCAACTACGTCGTTTGCACTTTGCAAAGAGAAAAACCAAAAAGCAAAACAAACAAAGTGTAAGTGATGTTAGAGATGTAGATAAACATGAGTTTTTTGTGAATTAACAAACTAGTACATAATAAACTTCCTTGTATACAACAAGTAGCAATTATTATTAATAATCACATAAACACACATAAACACACATACACAAATTACAAAGTGTAAGAAACAAAAGACTTAAGACACAAGACTACAAAAACTTTACGAACAATTATTAATAGTGGAGACGTTTTGGCACATTTGAATATAAACTTTGCTTTTAAAAAATATCGAGATTTTTTTTAATATCATTACCGGTCGATATATATCGATTTGAAAATATCGATATTTCGATATTTTTCGTAAATTTATAAAAAACGAACTTTATATAAAAAAAGAAAAACAATTTTATTGATGTTTAACGGTTTACATAGAAACAATTAATACAGAAAACTATATTTATGGTTAAACTACAAAGTAGGGAACTGTAAAAGTGTAATTGAACCAGTTATTATTAGATATTTACATAAGAAGCTCCCCATGTGTGATGTGTTTACTTGTTAACGGCTTCTACTATCGGGAACTGTCAGATTTACCGCGGAAGCAACACTTTTCGAAGACACCAGAAAGCCTGACACTAAATATCTAAGGGTGACTTCCGGAAGAACCGGCATGAAGTGCTGGATACACACAACTTCACATGGTTAATGTCTTGCTAAAAATTCGTTAAAAACAAAACAATGTAATCGAAACTTTATTCACAAATTATGCACAATAGAACAGATAACGCTGAATACACCCCAACTATAAAACTGTACATAAAAATTTTAAATTTTTATACTTGGGAGTTACGGGTGTAAATAAATACCTTGAATGGGAGCAAATTAAACTGTTAATAAAAGCATTGCAACAGTCTATTCCATAAAGACTGTGACGAAAAGGTTATTTTTTTACAAATTATTAACATAAAATACAAAATCGAAATAAAATTGCAAGAAAAAATATCGATATATTGCAAAGTAAAATATCGACAAAATATATCGATTGATTTAAAAATAATATTGATATATCCATATGTTTTGCCAAACCCTAGTACGTACCCACGCACAGTGGAACTAAAAACTGTTTTATTAAAATACTGGGAAAAAAGACCCGACCTCTCTTCCTTAAATATTTTTATTTTCAAATAAACTGGAATATTAATTTTTATATTATTTATTTATTAAACTTAATAATCTATAAATTAATTAAAATTTTAATTTGGCTTAAAGTTCATATATTTTTTGAAATTGTGATATATTGAGAATGTTATTTTTATTTAAAAAATTAGTTTCCCATATAATATTAGCAGAGTGGAATGCATTTTCGAAACCAGCTACGATTTCATCATCAGCACTCTTTTTCTCATCGGTACTACTGTTATTAAATGTAAATTTTATTTATTTAAAAAATATATAAGCTTTAAGCCAAAATATAATTATTAATAAAAAAAAGTTGTATTTATTTAAATTTGTTTAATCAGCCCTTAATACTACCCAAACATTGATGCTCAATCGCAGACAATTAAACTTTTTACAAGTAGGCAAATGCTTTGAACTACCAATAAATTTATAATCGAAGCTTTGTATTTTTGCAAAGTATATGGTTTAGATTGTTGGTTTAATATATTTGGACACAACTTTGCTTGTACTACTGTGATTTGGCACTTTTTTTGGCATAAAGTTCCAATGATTCGGTCTTAATACATTGGGTGAATTTTATAAGATTTAGTTCCTTCTTGGTTTTATAAAGTTTTTTCTGGGCCAAGCAATAACTGCAAGATTACTGACTTAGTTTTTTATAAATTAATTAAAGTAATTGTTTTATCCCATTAACAATACCAACTGCATCCGGAAACTGCAAACAGTGAAAATTCTTTTTTTATGATCTTGTTGTGAGAATATTTTCTACAGACAAACGAACAGACAGAGAGACACACGAATATAGCCAAATCGACTTAGGATGACAAAAACTTGTTTATACCCTCTATCACCACTAATGATGATGAAGCGTATAAAAGTTAAACGTCGTTAAAAAATTGTTCGATCGATTTTTTTAAATATAAACAGTTTTTAACAAAATGTTTCCTTAGAAAATTACTTATTTAAAAATTATATATATATAAAAATCTTGCAACAAACTATTTTTTTTAGTTAAAAATTAAGTTTTTCTTTTGAAGGTAATTTTAAAAAATTCATAATTTACTTTAAATTTATTTTCCATCTAAACTCTTTTTGGTGCTAAATATTCAATTCATTTTTTATAAAAACATTGTTTCCAATAAAAATTTTAGCTGATGTAGGGTGTTTAAAATTCTGTATAGCTGCTTATAGCATTTGAAATTGTTTTAAATAATTTTTACTTGCTGTTTAGTTATTTGTTAGACAGAACAAAAGATTTAGAACATAAACGTGCTGTCTGTAAAATTTAAATATTCTTTATTATACAACAAAGCAAACATAGTACATATGTATATGTATAAATAGGTCTGTATCAATGTATCAGTATCAATGCCATGAAAAAAATAAAATATATAAGACTTATTTTAAAAAAGTAAAATTTTAATACTTTTTTTCTATTCTCTAGTTTCCATGTAAGCACTTAGCTGACATTACCCCTACTTTCTTTACTACACAAATTTGCAACCTTCCAAAAGCCATCAAGTAGCTGGTTGTTAAAATTACTTTATTGATCTTTAAACATTTAGTTTTATGATGTTGTAAAAAAACACTTTAGTACGGGTCGTAAAAACATTGTGAAAATAGCAACATGTAAATTTCATTGCCAAAATGGTGTTAAAATTTTATGTTTCGTTGGCTTTTATTAGCAAATCATAAATTAATAGCTTTAAGCTAAACGATGCTTTAGGTAAATATACTCTTAAACATTACATTGTAAAGCACACTAAGATGCTAAATTAATGATTCTATGGAAAGTGAAATCATAGAACCGGAAATGGGAGGCTTTTCGCAAATTTTCCCTAAACAGAATATTAAAAACTTTTATATATCTTGAAATTCTTTGATGTAGATGTTTTTTTTTTAAATTTTTTGCTGGAGAATTTATTTTATTACATAATAAAATTTTTGTATAAATTTTTTTGTCAAAAATATACCACAAGTAAAAAATAATTATTAAAATCTTTTATCCCAACTAAATAATAGTTAATAGAGAAAAGTTACTAAAGACGCTGAAGGGAATTTATCAGGGTTTTATATAAAAAAAGAAAAGCTTAACTCAATTTTCTAAAAGAAGGGAATTTTAAAACTGTTTAAAAATTAAAGTTTTTTTTATTCAACTGTATTTTTAAAACACATTAAAGTTTTATCATTTTTGAGTTTCTTATGACTAAAAAATGTTCATCATTTTTCAAAAAAATTGTCAATAAAAATATGTTCAAAACCCCTAATCTCTTTAACAATATTTAGACGTATGAAAAAAATGAAAAATTAAAATATAATCAAATGTGAGCATGTTTATGGTCAATAATTAAAAGAAAAAAACAAACAGACAAAATTCCATAAGAAAATTTTGTCTGTAAAAAAAAAGTATTTGGCGAATTACACCAACAAAAAATAACCAAAACTACAAAAAACGGACCCCAACTGCCGCCGAAAACGAAATTTCATAAATTTGCCCGAAAAAAGTTCGTTCCTGAAATCAGCAACAAAATTAAGGAACGCAACAGCGCCGATTAGCAGCGAAAAATTAACTATTTGGTAACGGAATGAAAAAAACAATAAAATTGTAATTTCATTGTGTTCAGAGTTTCTGTTTTATATCGCAACGCTCCTAACTGAAACGAAAAACATTGAAAAAAGACGGTAATGAACAACAGCGTTTTTAAGTTTTAGTTTTCGGCACCGATTACGGTGTATACGGAAACCAGCCTTAAAACATAAAAAAATCACTTTTTACAAAAAAACCCTTAAGTCTTAAGAGAATCTCTTAACCTAGAAAAAATCGTTATTTGGAAGCAACAAATATGACTAGTGTATGCCTACTGCATCCGCTATTGCCTTTTAAAATTATAACCCTACAAAAGTGATGCGCAAAATGAATCTATTTAGCAGTTTCTTAAAAATCTCATTTTAGATCTTCTAAGTGCCTTTACGCGAAGAATCTCATACAAAAAACATGGCATCTTTTAATAAAAGGGAAAGTGGTTCACAATCACACTCTGGCTCCGGGGAATAATTTTTTTTTTTTGCTGGGAAATAGAAAAATGTTACATAAAATGAATTAGCAAAAGCAAAAAAAAGATGTATGTATGGATTTTCATGTCCGAAAAGTATTTAAAGTCATAGAAAACTTATACTTTTATGATATACATTTTTGTCCATATAGGTTTTTTGCCTATATCTTTGCGGATTGCGGGTCAAATGGTCCAATTTTTTTTCAAATATGTCTGTAGTTTAACCCAAAGCCGCAAAACAACAATATTTTGTTTGTGTAAAAAAAGTTGGTCGTCTTTTTTGCTTATATCTCAGCCGATTATTGAAGGATATTTCCAGTCTTCAATAACGATTTTCTCGGGAATATTTGATATGACATAAAATTATGGGTAAACTATGGAGGCTACGAAAACTTGATATAAAACAACACACGGACAGACGGACATGGCTAAATCGTGTTTGTAAAAGGCATACAAAAAATTACAAAACACAAAAGTAAAACGAATTTATCGAAAACTGCTTTAATCGATATATAAAAAAAAAATTACATTTATTACTTTTTATGGTCTTTATATTATGTATATGATTTCTATTTAACAGAATGCACTTTATCCCCTTTCATAAGCGGTTCCTCATCGGAGAAAATTCCCTTTGTTTTTTTGCCTCTAAGAGGGCAAATTATCTACCCCAGTCGAGAAATAAGTTTTGCCGGTAAGCTACTAAACAGAATTGTAATTAAAAAACAATGAATTAATTTAAATTTCTCTGTTAAAAACAAGGTATACGCACACCTGTCTGCGCCGTTACGGGGGCTCAATATTTAACCTCAAATGGCTGGTCGGATTTGCGCAATCCCATTGATGCAGACTATCCATTTCGTATGTTTCGCGATGAGGGACGCACTTTTTTGCAGGTAAGATTAGTAACACTTTCCACAAGCAGCCAATAAAAAAATTTAACAAAAAAATATTGCGTGCGACGAATAAGAGCAAAAGTGATTTTTTCCAGTTTGTTTAAATCAAATAAAATAAAAAAATGTTTAACATTTTATTTATTAACTTTTTTTTTTTTTGTAATAAAATGAAATAAAATTTTATGAAGTTAATTAGGTTTTAATGTCTGCCAGTAATTTTGTTTTTGTTTTTTTTTGTTTTTTTGAGTTTTAACAGTCTATTAATTTGTTAAGAAAACTAAAAAGAAAAATTAAAATATATATAAAATGTGTTAAATTTCAATGTTTTGTTGGTGTTTCTGTAGCGTGACAATGTTAAACAGAAAGTAACTAATTAATAATTAAAACAATCAATTTTATAGTTTGTCGCTTAAAAGGTTTATTTTTTTTTATTTGGAGTAATTTATGGCTGTGTAGGATATATTCATTATTATTAGTTGTTTTTTCTCTTTTTTTTCGTTAAGGTTTCTGTAAAAGGTTTTAATGTTATTTTAATATATTTTACTTTACAACAAACAATTGCAAATAAAAATGTTTTTGTTTTATTTAATCGTACATACATATGTATATGAGTGTCTTTTCTTTTGTATTTCATCTTATCTTTATTTGTTTTCTTTGTTTTATTTGTTTTAATTTTTTTTCTTTTTCTAGTGGTTGGGCGAAACGGATCTACGTCATAAAATGCAAGGTCGTCTTATTGTTGTTCATTTGGTGTGTCGTGATATGACATTGTCCCTTAATGTCACTTCTTCAAATGGTAAAATGCATTTAATATAATATCTGAATCTTTAAAAAGAAACAAATGTTTTCTTTTTTGTATTTAGATCAATTAATGCCGCCCAAAAATGTCTTTTCACCCTGTGTGGCTTTTCGTGTAAATGGTAGTCCAGTTAAATACGCAAATAGTGAGTTAAAGCTAAAAAGTTTAAAAAAATTAAACTTTTAACAAAATTCTTTATATGTTATTCTATTTACTTTGCATTAAAAAGCTTCTCGACAAAAAAAAAACTAAAAATGTCTGGTTCTAAATTTTGTCTTCTTTCACAATTCGTAATTAGTTTTTAAATTTTAACGTTTAATAAATATAAATTGTTTTCATTTTTTAGATGTTTCCGAAGTTCTTTTTCAAGCTGAGACCACCACGACGCTGGCCTCTACTTCGGATGGTATTAGCACCAAAGAATACATTGTAATTGGGGTGTGCAGTCTCCTACTGGGACTTATCTATGTCTCATCCGTATTTTTATATCTGCACATGAAAAAACGTAAAATTCGTGATCAAAATCGTAGCCGCAATTCACTAGATGATCTGAACAATGAAATCAATTATCCAAAGAACGATCAAGTTACCTTTGGAGCGCCGTTTACTCGAAGCGGTAGTTTGTATTCGGCTGGTAGTTTGACTACGACCAACGAACCCAGATCTCGTACTTCATTAAGTAGTCTGAAAGAGGAAATGGGCATAGTGAAAAATAATCCACTACTACAACATTTTCCGCAGCTTAATGACCATCATTCAGGCTTCACCAGCGATATTTCAAATTCAAATTCAGAGTGTGAAATGGATGGAGGCGGGAACTACAATGATAAGGTAAAATTACTTATCCTATAGAATAATTTTTTAAACCCTAAAAATTAAAAAATTGTTTTCCCATTTATAAATTAGATGCAAACAAATGCCTTAGTTCATCCCCAATTGGCCATGATGATTAATAATAGTTCGCCTAAGGGCTCCCTCCATTCTTCCAATAATGGTGTTCAGAGCCAAAGTAGCAAAGAGGATGATGTATTAGATTCTAATGCAAATAGTCAAGAGAATGAATGTTTGCCTGCCGAAAATGTTTCAATAATCGAAGAGATGATGACTGAAGAAAAGTTGGAGAGCTTAAGAGCCATGGTTAATGGCACCATACGCAAGAAATTATACTTTAATCCCGCATACTTTGAACCTCATCTATTGGCGGTAGGTTAAGCCACTTTTTTTTGTATAAGAAAAACTTGTTTGTAAAAAAACTTGTTAATGCCTCTTGTAACTCTTAGACTCTTAGACTTTCATATAATATTTTAAGTATAAGAGGTATTTAAGCGATTTAATGAATCCCTTTTTAAACTTTACAACATCTAACTTTTATTTGGCCTTCTTGCAGCAACCACCACCAGCAGCCTTAGAATTTTTGCAGAAAATTCGTGAAGTTATAGCCATTGCAAAGTATAAAATGGCCACGAAAAGATATCAGCCCT
>NDXZ01024724.1:0-15340 GCA_003055125.1 Paykullia maculata | reverse complement strand
GGCTGTGCGGCAAATCGTTGCAGTGGCCATATAAGGAACTGTGGTGAAAAGCGCAACAGCATTGAAAAATGGTTAGAAACTGTACAATCCACAGAAGATAGCAGAAACACAGATCAGGGATGTAGGGAAAATGTTGCGAATAAAGAATCCCAATCTCCCAGCAGTAGTAGTTCTGGCAAGTCTTCTATAGGAAACAAGTCTACTGGCAATAATACTACTGCAGTAGGAGCGAACAAACGAATTATGTCTCCTAGACAAAAACCTCCCCCACCTCCTACGCAAAAATTCTCTACGACAGGCAATAATCATATGAGAAATTTAATTAGTAATCATAATCTTTTAGACGAGGATTCTCAGTACAATGTCCCCACAACTTCTAGAAATTCTTCGTCCATATATCAGAAAACTAAAGCCTCTCAAAGTACACCAGTCATGCAACATAAGCTAAATACTTATTCGGCCATAACTGCCTCAGCCCATATGTATGGTTATGCAGAAACTGGAGGCGAGATTTATAATAATCCAAAATTTATGCTACACGATTCACCAGCAGTTTCCCAAAAAAGTCGAAGTTCCTCCCAGCGTTCAAAGAACTCACACAAGCGACTCGATGCACTCGATCAATATGCAGTAGCGTCGACGCCAACGTCTTTGCCCTCCACAGGGAGACAACACTACAGCATTATGCGCAACATAGAACAACTAAACGAACATATAGATTCAAGTGCCCTAGAAAGAATTCATCAAGAGAACACGACCACTCTAAGATCGAATGGCAGTTTTAGTTTGGATATACCCACTCCTGATTATGATTCTACAATGGAGAAAAAAATAAAGGACATATACAATAACACCCAAAGTAGTGGACCCTCGGTACCAACACCAGACTATAGTTCCCTAAGTCGCAAATCTTTAAAACAATATCAACCCGATTCTCCTATTTATAGAAGAAAGTCTCCACAATATTTGATTGTTGATTATGAGACAGATAGTTTGGAACGATTAGAGGCAACAAAAGGCAAAAGTTCACAAACTTCTTCCTCACCCTCTTCTGATGTTAGTTCTCAATTAAGTCCCAGCCTTAGTACCGCTTTGCCTTTAGAAGAGGAATTGGAAATAAGTCATACTGTATTTCAGGGAGATGGTTTCAATGGAAAGTCTTTGGGAACGCAAAAAAATAATTTAATGAATATTTTGGATTCAGCAGTTTTAAACAAAGATATGGCTGCGCGCATTAAATACGATACTCCCTTTCGTGGTAGTATGACCATAGAAGTGGAACATGAACCCCCTTCTGACCTTGAACGCTCCACCGATAGTGACCAGTATGAGCCAGATACGTTAGATCGTAAGCCGAAAAAGCAAAGTTTTTGTGATGTTAATGCCTGGGCAAGTGTAGAAATGAAAAGGGCGGTGGACTGCTTGGATTCACCGCCCCAATCTTTACCAGATATATCTAAAAAATCGACAAAGGTAGAGCCACAAACCTCGTTTAGATTAAAACCTACAGATACACCAAACAGCTTTGCGTGCAGGAGACAAATCAGTGGAGATTCTGTGTATGAGAGTCCAGTGGAGTTAAGAAGACCTTGCGGCAATGAGGATTTACAGGAAGATGGCAACTTGAAGGTCAGTAATCTAAGAGATATATATCAGTCTTTGTTGGTAAGACAAAATAGTGACTGTAGCTGTAAATGTGGCGGACAGGCCACAAGTATGTTTTTGCAGGAACAAATAGAAGACTTAAACGACAAAGGTCGCATTTTGGCCCTAGAAGCTAAACACTCCCGTCGGCAACGACTCAGCGAGACCCCCTCACCACCACCTATGGTGGAAATCTCCAGTGAAACTCTCAACAAATACTCTATTAAAATTTCAACTCCCAAGGCAAGCAGAGTTATTGTACAGGATAAAAGACCAACAGAGTATGTGGAACCAAGGATACATCAAAAATCCTCCAAACCAAATAACACTGCTCCTGCCAAACAGTCACACTCACCTAGACAAGCACGTAGTTTTAGTACAACTCCTCCCTCAAGAATAAAACGCAGTTTATCGCAATCACCACGAACTCCTCCGCCGCCACCACCACCTACATCAGCCTCTACTACCCTGAACAGTCGAACAAGTAAGACGTCTTCTAATGCACAACAACAGTACCGAGCGCATTCCCATACTGAAGAAGAAACTATAAGCAATCATAGTGAATTAACTGAAGTAACAGGAGTTTCGGGCACAATGACCAATTCTGAATTTGGAGGAACAATTGATAAAAAGTCTCATCCTGTTAAAGCCAACAAAAAGGATAAATCATTGGAGAAACCCAAAAAGTATAACTTACAAACCGCAAAGGATATTTTAAAAGCGGATAAGGCTGAAGTTCAGAAAACGGTTAAGAAACTGAAGGAAGATGATATTGGTGCCATATTTAATACCCATATCAATGGTTTAAGAAACGATTACAGTTTAAATAAATATTTAAGCCGCAGAAAGTCCCAAGATCACAGTGAAGATCAATTACCAGAAGGACTTGACTTTCAAGCGGAATACAATAACAATTTAAAACACGCAACCGATACGGATGCCAATAAGCTTGATGTAGTGTCATTAAGTTCAAGATCAAATAGATCAAGTAGTCGCTTATCGGATCGTACTAAGGAAATGTATCGTAATGCGGGAGTTCCCGTTGGCATAGCATATCCTCAGCGTAATAATACCAATAGTAATAACAACAACAATAGTAATAATACGAACAACAACAATAATAATAATTCTGTGGCATCTAATCCACCCCCCAATAATGTACAAACTGTTTATAGATGTGAAATAGAGCCAGTGCAATTAACTCATGGCATGCAGATTGCAATGGGCTTAAAAGATCGCCCCAAAAAAGCCAAGGATATTAAAAATGCCTGGAAGAAATTTGTTAGTATGGCAGCTTCAAAATTTAGTCCCACTCAAAGTCCTGCTCCGTCTTTTAATAAAAAGAATGGTTCTCTTTTGGAAGTAATTGACAGGGATGAAGGTATATCTAGCCTAATCGATGACCATCCGCAGGTGTCCACACCGAAAAGCTCTTTCTCTGCACCTCCCTCTCAAAACTGCTATGAACAAAGATTTGGACCGCGTAACCAAGAAATGGACAGCGGCTATATGAGTGCCGATTCGGCAGAAGCTCACAAGAGAACCTTTTATGACCGCTATAATTTTAAAATGATGTCAGAGCGTGATCATATAATTCGGGTCAGTACAATTGAAGACAATTCGGATGGTGATAGCACTTTAACCGATAGACATATCGGCCAGGAGCCCTCGGCTAGAAGAGGCACTATCTTAGATACTAATCGTTTCGAGGACTTTGAGCACATCAATGAGCAGCAGCAGCAAAAGCAGCCATGCCCGATCGTTAACGATAGCATAGCGGCCATCGAAGACGCAAGTGATAATGATTCAGATAAGACGTTAACCAGATCCAATACACAAAGAGGATCACCCACACAATCCTCATCATCAACAACATTCACCTCGGACGAGGATGAAGAGGAAGCCGTTACTACTAGTTATGGTTCATCAGAAACAGATGGTGATACAAACGATTTGTGGGAATCGGGAGCGGAGAGTGTGGAAACTCATTCGGTATTATATAGAAATATTCGAAAATCATTGGAGAGATGAGATTAAAAGATAATTTAAATATAATTTCAGCGTTAACTATTAATTATTGTTTTTTTTTATAACTTTAAGCTCAAAACCGGAGAACATTTTTGTTTCTATAACAATTACAAATATGTGTCTATCGTCCTTTCGAATATTTTTTTTTTATAAATTAGTTAATTTAACAATATTTTCAAATAATCTTAAATATAAATATATTAAATTTAAATAAGAATTTTATATAAAAAAAGTAAAATTTTAAGTGGAATTTAAATAGTTCTTAAAATAAGTGCAATAATAATTTTGTGCAATCTATTTTAATATTATTAATTTAATTTAATTTAATTTATGTAAACAATAAAATTTATTCATAAAATAAGTTTTAAGTGAAAAATGTGATATTTTTCCGTTGTCTTTTGGGCCGGAAATGTGCAATCTCTTAGTTTTTTAATTAAAATGCAATATTTTTTAACTGAATATATGTAAAGTTCTTAACTATAAGAATATGTTTATGTTTAAGTGTGTAGTATTAAAATAGTTTACGAAAAACAAAAAATAATACAAAAATGTTTATAATTTAGTCATACTACTTGGTCAGCTATGTAATCCAAATAGCCGTATATTCTATTTAGAACTTAAGGGTATTTGTTTTGAAACATTTGCAATATAAATGAAAAAGGTTTTTGTTTTTTTTTTATTAAATTATCGTATGTATTTAGCTTAATTATCTTAAGTAGGTTTTAAGTAGCGAAATTATTTGAAATTATACTAAAGTACAGAATATCTAAATTGACATAGATTAAGATAAAAACTAACTTCGGAATGCTTAGACTTAGTGTGAGTTATAGACTTTTTGGAGTAGAACACCCTCAAAGCTCAAAGGGCTTATAGTTACGGTGACCATATTATTTTAATCAAAATACAGAACAAGGAAAAAACCAAACTATGGTTTTAATTTTTTTGGTACAAACAAACAAATACAAATTCATTGAAATACACTGATTTTTTGAGATTAACAAAAACTTCAAAAAGGAACATAACAGTGAAATTATTAACATAAAAAATTCGCACATACATACTTACATACATTTTTACGTATTACAAGAAAACACAAGACATTTATATTTTCCGATAAATAAATTTTCATTTTCTTTAAATACTTTTAAATTCTATAATTTTGTATAGAATTGTTATAAAATGGCCCTAATGGTCTCTATTTTTATTTAGGTTTTTTCAGTAGGTCAAGTGTTATTTAAAATAGAAAATACCCTTTCGATTGGAATATTCTTTAAAAAACCTATTTAGAAACTTCTTTAAAATGTATAAAAATTGCTACCCTTTCCTTTTATAAATTTGTTTTTTTTAATTTTTAAAGATGTGTAATTTTTACTGTTGGATGATCAAATTATTCAGTATTAACATGTTAAATTAATTTTTTCTGTAATTATAATAAAACTGGGGTCAACATCTTCCCATGTAGGAACTTGACGCAAAAAACTCATTTTAGTACTTCAAGGTAGATTTAGAAAGGTCGCTACAACAAATATAACAAAACAAAAACCCCATTAAAGTTGTTGTTGCAAAAATACTTTAACAATGTCAAAGTTATTGCTGCCAACTGTTTTGGTGAACAAAATTAAACAACAACTTGTTTTCTTCTTTTAATTTTTCACACACAAATTAATATTTTGCAGCTTTTGGATAATCAATATACAGATATGTTTGTATTATTTCTGTGTAGGACATGTCTTCTGGGTCATTTGAGAAAAAATTAACTAATTGACCCAACAAAACAATATAATTTTAACTACCTTTCGGACATTCTTATAAATACATATGTACATACAGACGTAAGCAGTATTACTAAACGATATGTTATTACAAAAATGATGGTGACATGTTTAACAAAATATTATTTTGACTTATAAAAATACAGAACAAATAATGAACTAGAAATAAAATACAGGCTTTTTACATAAGAATAATTTATACAGGACAGAGCTCTCAAATACAGAACTGTTCTGTATAATACAGAACGGATGGTCACCGTAGTTATAGTACAACTGCGTGCATAAATTTATTTGAATTTTAACAGAAACGAAAGCAAATAAGAATATTTCATTTTAAATCACTCACAAACTTTTTTGGTAAATCTTTTATTTGCAAACAATAAAAAAAAAAACTAAAGGAAAATTTTATATAATTTACATACATACATAGAACAAAATTTTCATTGTTATAGAGTTTATTGCAAATAAAAAGAAATAATATATCAAACATTTTTCCAAAAGCTTCATATTGTTGTTGCACACAAACACTAATTTGTAAATATGTAACGGCTGCAGTTGTTTGTCGGAATGTTTATAGTGAAGATTATTCTGGTAACATTATGGAGAGGTTGGCTTTCATTCACTTTAAAATTGTTTAAAAGTAATTTCAAAATTAAATTATCAAATAAACAGACAATCAGTAAATATTTAATAATAATTGTAATGAAAGTACCTTTTTCGTTAAAGTTATTATTTAACATTTCTTTTAAAATTTACTTAATATGCAAAAAATCAAAAAAAAAAAAAATTAGAAAAATAATTTTTCCATTACTTTTATTTAAATAAATTTTGTAATAATTTTAAATTAAATTCCTTAAAATTAAAAAAAAAAAAATATTGAAATTGAAATCACTACCATATTAGTTTAGATATTTTTAGAAACATATTGAACAATTTTTCCAAGTATGAAAGCATTGATATTTGTATATTAGCTTAAAAGGAGAATTTGTTTCTGAACCAAAACCGGCTTTAGCGCTCATATTAACTTATATTTAAATGAATTATAACCTGTATTTACTTATTAAAACTGTTTTTAAAATAAAAATCAGCTGATAACAACTTAGCTACGCGCATACTGCAACCTGTTCAAAAATAGATTTTACTAAATAACTTTGAGCTTTGATGGTCCTTAGAGCTTTTGAAAACTGTTATGTAAAATATGTATTTTATTATATTATATTATACATTTACTTAAACAAGAACTACAAAACACTATGTCTTGTAGTCAAAAATAAAAAGGTACTTTTTTGTAACTTCGTAAAATTATTTAAATTTATTTTAAATATAATTTGCAATAATTTGTACAGAAATTTGTATAAAATAATATATACATATGTATGTATGTATATGTTTTTTTTTTAAATAAATTTACTCCAAAATATTAAAAAGTTTTTTTTCTTATAAATTTAGTTTGTGCTAAGATATAGACTAGCTGTTTGTACCCGGCGTAGCTTGGGGTAACAGACAATTAAGGGATTCAAATACTTATAAAGTTAAAATTTTTAATCCCTAACTGGTATACGACAACAATAGGAAGTCTGAAGAATAATGATGCTATGGATATTGCCATAGAATGAATTTCTTTAATATTATTCGATCCTATCCTCATTTGCCTTATGTGATTCATATACAGCTCAATGACTTTAACTTAAATAAGTTTGATTTTTCATAAAATAATTTTGATTTCATAGGAGCTAAACAAATTATGCCCAATTTTTTACTAAATAAATCAACAAATGTCTAAGTATCTCGTTATTAGTTTAAGAATTATAACTTTTATAGTTCCTCCAAGATTCCATAAAATTAATATTTTTATATCGGCAGTACCACGACGCCCATTCCGATTTATTTTAGGCTCGAAGAAAATCGTATAAAAGTTAATGGTAAAAAGTTTGAGACCAAAGATATCACAGCTTTATGTGTTTCAATTTTATGGAAGATGCCATTTTCCCTTTTATGATTCTATCGACAAAAGGCCAAATTTATCAATCATAGCACGCAAAAATTGTTAAAAAAGCTGCAGTCAACATGTATGGAAAAGCAACTGTTTGCAATGTTGGATATGGAAAAAACTATAGCAACAATTTTCGAATACATGTTAAGCCATTTTTTTCACTGTGGCGATTTAGCTAATTATTACAAAAAATTTAAATTGGTTACATTTATAATTAATTTGTTGGTACATACTACTTATAGCCTTTAAATGAATGTCTTTCTTTCACTACACACAGGTGGTTTGTGCCTCCAATAAATAACCAACATCATACAAACAAGGCATATGGAATTCGCTTCAAAGCGAACTGACTAGTGCGGACAAAGACCCAAACGAACAGCATTGCCAAAGTAACATTATAACAGTACAATTTATGATTTAAAACAGGGTTAAAAAAGCTGCAGACAACATATAAGGAAAAGCAACTATCATGTTTGTATGATGTTGGTTATTTACTGGAGGCACAAGCCACCCGTGTGTAGAGTAGTAGCAGTAGTAGCCACAGTGAAAAAACTAACTTAACGAAAATTGTTGCTATAGTTTTTTCCATTTTATTGTAAACATTTTATTGTGTAATGACACCATTGAATTTAATTTTAAGAGTTTTTTTTATGTTACAGATCTATTTCAAAAAGCCCATCCGTTCACTGACGTTCGAAATTTAACGCTTCATTTAGGAAATTCATATCAGAGAATTTTATGCTGTACGTTATACAAACCTCTATTCTGCATACTTTATTATTTAATACAAATACAAATTTCAAAAATAAAATGTTATTGCAGTTTAATTAAGATCTTACAAACATTTTTGAACAGCCTTTATTTGGGTTCCTACACAACTTTGTGCTAAATAATTTTATCAACATTTTACTGTGGCTTAAGTGTATATATGTAAATACATACATACATATGTACATATATGTACGCTTATAATTTTACTACCGTTTGCATTTAAATCTGAATCACCACTGTCTGTTTTAGCAGACAACTGTAAAACAACAGTACATTAGCAGCAGTATCACCGCAAGCTTAACTTAATTTGAGTGTTAATAAGATAAGAGTAGGAGTCAAATAAAATTGCAGATTGTTTGGTAGTGGGATTTTTGCCATTTAAGGTGAGACAAGTTAAGATGAGAGTGTCACATACTTAAATGAAAACAATTAAGTTTCATTGATAAAGTGGTAAGAATAAAATCAATTCAGTGGAGTTAAAAAGATTTAAAAAAAAGAAAAAATTGGTACTAAAACATGACTCAAAATGTTAAAACTTAAAATAAAAAACATAAATTGTTTGAAGTTAGTTAAAAGTGCAAATTAAGTGTAAACTAAAAAAGATTAAATTAACAACATATGTATGTACTTGCAAAGTCGTTAAGTTTTTAATGCAAAACTATGAAATATTACCAATAGTTTACATAAAAAATTATTTAAAATTTACTTCAAATTGAAAATGTTTCTCAACCATTGATTTCTATTTCAATAAGCAAAATATTTAGCCAAAACTACAAAAAAAATTCTCCTGACGTAAAATTAAATTTAATCTCCTTTTTAGTGGCAATCAGTGTTCCCATTTTGATGCTTTTCTGGTATTTTATGACGCTTTTTTGATCTCGTTACCCTTTTGATTTTTCTGAATACCATTTTTTGAAAAACGCTTTTTGCATTCTTTTTTAAGCTTTTGGTGATTTTTGTTACAACTATAATATGGAATTTTATAGAATTTAAAAAACAATTAGTACTCGAACTGAGACAAAAAATTCCTTCAAATTTTAAATTGCGACAAAAAGATATTGATATTTTGTGAAGATAAGATTTTTAAAAATAACGAAACGGATGTTATTAATTTCTTAACAAATTTTATTAGTTTTTCTTCTCTTAAAATAAAAAAATATAAAAAGAACTAGATAATGAGTTTTCGCTTGAAATGTACAAACTTTCCTTAAACTTAGCCAATTACTGTTTGCGTATTGAATACTGCCTAAAACAGGAAAGATTTTGTTGTTGTAATTACAAATTGTCCTCAAGTGTTTCCCTAAAAACGAATTTAAATTAAACTTTTAAAAGATGAAAACAAAATTGGGTTTCTAAAAAATGTTGCTTTAATTCTGTTTTTTTAAAATAATTTTTTTAATTTTTTTTTCTAAAGCCTATAGTACACGAAATGTAAAAAGCAACATGCGCATGTATCTCTGACGTCACGAAAATGTTTAACATATCGGTAACCTTTTTAAAATGAGATGAAGGGGCTACATGTGGTAAAATTTTGATTGCAAACGAAATATAACTGGGTGTTTTTAAAGCTAGAAAGTGAAAGTACACGACATGTAGCAGATATCGCTTCATGATGACGACAAAATTACATCATAGTCACATGCGCATGTTGTTTTTTACATGTCGTGTAGTATAGGCTTAGCTTTTAAATTAAATAAATTTATAAAAAAATAATGTGTTTGTGTTTTTCAATTTTTTTTTTTTGCAAACCAAAGCAACACATTTTTAAAATTTTTCATAAAACTTTTATTGACGCCTTTCACCCCTTTTTTTGTAATTTGTTTATCCTTTTTACTATACACTTGATGCTTTTCTCCATTTATAAAATAGGAACACTGGTGCCAATAGTGGGATTTCGTTTATGGACGCACCCGTTAGAGAGAATTTTTGGTAAGAATAAAGCACGCACAGTTACCAAAAAAAAAAGTAAACACGTCTAAGAAGTTTTTTTTTTTTTTTTTTAAATCACGTTCAGTTACCCTCACGAAGGAAAGGTATTAGTTGTAAATTTCATTCTGACTAAATTGTGACATGATGGTTAAAAAAGTATAAATAAAAATCATGTAATCTATTTCAAATAAACTTGTCAGCTACCTAAAGCGTTGATGGTTTCACAAATACATTTCACTCAGCTTACGTTGGAAGAAAATAACATATTTCAAAATATAACAGCCTTATTGCAGATTATAAATACTATTTCTTTTCGAAATTGTATAAAAATCTCTCAAAATTGTGTCTATATATACCCTACACCACCTACGTGGGAAATGTATTGTGCGTGTGTAGTGTTGTTTATAACGCCTAGAAGTAAAAGTCCAACACCTTTATGTACACTGGTCGTATAAGAATAATCTCTTGAGTCAATTTCACGGTATCCCTGCATTCGCCCATATGTCTGGCTGGCTGGCTATTCATGTCAACATTATGATTAAAGTACAGGTTGCATTTTAAACTCTTGGTATTGGTATTATTAAAAAAATATTTACAAAAAAATAAAACAACACAAATGTATTAGCTTATGGTAGTTTTTTGTGTGGCATCATCAGGCAAATTATTATTAAATTCTATTTGCAAACCGAAATATCAAACTTAACAACCTTACACATAATTTCCTGATGATGGATGCTACACAACAACAAAGGCGCGAAATATTGAAAATAATAATTGAAATTATTTTTGTCCCCTAATTTTTTTTTAGCTTAAATTTCCGCATGATTTTCTAATAAAAAAAAAATGCAATAAATGTATGAGCCCCCTATATTATTATTAGTTTTTATAACTTTTATATTATTGTAAATTTTTTTGTGGGTAGTTTTCTTCTATTTTTTCTTGCGGTTTGAAATTTAATACACAATCTTTCAACATTTTAGTTTTATGATTTCAGTTTTACCTAAAACTAACTTAAATAAAACCCACATTTATTCTGCACAAAAAGAGTTAAAACTGTTAGAGTGACCAGGCCTATAAAAAGCTGTTATAAATACATTTATCACCCGCTCTCAAAATTTAACAAAACAAACAGTGAATACTCACACACTCATATGGATAAACATTAATCACAACAATGATCTCTTCAACGATATTTTCTGAAAAAGTTACTCCACAGTTTTTGCTCTGTGAGTGTAAAAGTTAATATTGATTAGACTTTTTTTCTGTACCCAGACTCAGACAACCCACTTATATTTTATAAAAACTTATAAACCACTTAATACGCTGCATGATAATGTTTAACATCAGAGATGTTAAACTGGATTTTATGCACAAAGCAAATACTTTATTCATATTTTTTACTATATAACACGTAGATTGGTAATTTTCTGTGTGTCGAGAATTTTACAAAAAATTTATATTATTACATACATATGTATATGTATACATATTAAAATTTATGGTAGTAAGAAAAAATTTTTATAAAAAGCAAAAGAAAAAACTTATGAAAAAAGGTTTTATAAATATTTTCTACAAATATTTTAAAAAAATAAAAGCAAGTTGTATCACAAAGAAAATATTGGAAAAAATTTCTATAAAACTTACTAAAAGCTTTTCAAAGCAAAGAATATGTTTAAAATGTTTTGCAAATTGATGACCCATTCAATGTGTTTTTTTTTAGTTTTTTTTTATAATTTAATAGAAATAGAATAGTTTTGTCTTAAAACATGCTATTTTAGTATTTGAATTACATATTTAATTACGATATTTAATTATGACAAATTGGCGTTGAAGTTTGTTTTTATCAAGGGAGTAATCTACGAAACTAAGTTCTTGAGTCTTAAGTCTTTGGGGTAAACTATAGTAATAATTTATTAATAACACAGAAGCTACGTTAAGGTCTTTCTAAATGAGTTTTTGCTACAAGTCTTGTATATGCCTTTAACTGTAGTACTTGAGGTCCCAAACAAAGCTTATCTTGATAACTTTATAGCAAATGGCAATAATTTGGCCAATAATGAATCAATGTTAAGTCAATTTGTGAACTGACTGATGACTGACAAGTCATGCCTTATTTAAAAATATATTTAAATCAGTATTAAAGTTTTTTATATTTTTATGGATCTGGGCTTAACTAATAACAAACATTAAAATCACCAATTAGTTAAGGGTTTGTTAAAAATTTTTATAAATAGGAAAGTTCTTTGAATTTTTTAATATATAATATTTAGTGTAGCTAAAAATCATTATTATCACAAATATTTTTGTATTCGATAACTTATTTAAAATGATTTCAAAAAATCGAGATTTATCTACAGACTTTCCATCCCTGATTTTATACAATTACATACTGTTGAGCACGATAAATTGAATTCTACAAACATGGGAGGCAGAGGGCAAATGGATAAATACATACATAGAGTTCCAAATGATCTTCGTTGGGTTTGACCATTCAGTTTTAGTTTTGATTCGTTGCATTGTGGATCGTTTTGGCGTCAAACTGTGTGTAACAATAAAATAAAAATATTCTAACAGTTTAAAGTGTTTTAATGGAAAATTAAGTCGCGCTTGAACGGAAGAAAGCACATGCTTATACTACATATATGTATTAAAGTGTATGTATATATGTGTAATAAAGAACAAGTGGCCGCTGTAATTGAATCTACGGAATAATTTGTTTCATTGAGCGCAAAGTCTTAAATAAATGAGTCAAATAAATGCAGTTTAGTGGTTTTAATTAAGCTTTTATTTCTGGACATAATTAAAAAAGTATGTGATAAAAAGTAAATTGTTTTTTTATTTAAACATTATAGTTATTTTATTAAAAAAAAAATTATATAATTTGAATGTGGTCAAATGATTTTGGTTTTTGTTTCCTTTCTTAGTGCAACATTTTCCTTGAAATTTAGTTAAAGTAAAGGCAAAAGCGTTTAAAATAAAATAAAAACAAATAAATCACGACCTGAACAAGAAACAAGTTTCGTTTTCAATTTAAGCAAAAAATAAATCAAAAGAGTGTTTTTAATAAAACATGTTTTAAGCTAAAAAAAGTGCAATCAGAGGTTTTTTTAGTATTTTAAAATTTCAACATTTTTCAAATGAATTAATCAGTTGTTTTTATATAAAAAATATACAAATATATACAAACAGATGAATTAAATAATAATATTTAAGTTAATAAGGTATTAAATTTTTAAAATTTTGTTTTTTTTTTTAATTTATTTTATTTACAATCTATTTTTAAAATATTAAGTAAATGGTGTAATATACAATAAAACATAACATTAAAAAAAAATTAAGAAAATATTACGTCATTTCAACTTTGACACATTAAAATGACGTTTTTGCTGAGACGATCACATCACCACCACAACCAGCATCATTTAAACTCAAAAAAAACCCAACATGTGGTTGCGTTTCCTCTTAAATACAGATGATTACTTTCCAGCGAAAATGAGGGGGCGCTTTGTTTTATTAAAATTAAATTTACAAGAATTGTACAATAATGTTAACAATTTTTACCAATAAATTAGGAATTATTTTTTAACTATTATTTCCAAAATAATAATAGACATGTCGACGTTCCATACAAAGTTCTCAATTAAATTATAATTTTGTTTTAATTACTTTTATGGTCACCCCATTTTTGGTAGCAGCACGTTTGAATATTATTTTCAATTGTAGAAATATTACTACTAATTGTCAAGCATAAAAAAATCTAAAATAAATAACAAGTAAATAGAAAAAATGTATAATTGAACGGGAAGTACTACCTGCAAAAGGCGAGGTGGGCCAAAAATACTGCTACCGATTTACCGTTCGAAATTTGACTAAATATTGCAACAAATACTAATCAGTAAAACTGTTGTTATCACAAAAATTTTCTATAAAAAATACTCTCAATTTTTTCTTTTTGTAAAATTATTATAACAGTTTACTATCAGAATACCAGCAACTTTTTGTTATCAATATTGAAAAAATTTTTTATAGCAATTTTCATAAAAAATGTTACAGAGATAATATTGAAGTTAGGAAAATTTTGTTAAAATTTATTAAAAAAAAAAAAATGTATTAGAAAATATCTTCATCCTGTAAAAGAAGTATTAAAACACTTTTCTTGAAAATTGTTATAAACATTTTAAAAAGAAAATGTCATAAGCATTTTGCAAAGGAAAAATAATAAAGAGTTTTTATAAAATGTTACGTAACGTAATTGAAACTTTCCTTCAAGTTTTTTACTAATCAATACAAGTGTCATTAACATTTTCTGTTGAAAATTATATTTATAGAATAAATACATTTGAGGGATTCACAAGCTACTCATATGTCATATGTCCTAAAAATTTAAAATGGTTTAAGTTACTTTTCATACTAAAAGTGTCATTAAATATTATGACGCTGACTGCTATGTTTATTGTGCTGTCGTAAACTATTCTTAGCCAAACAGAAAAAGCAATAAAAAAGAACTTTAACCATTTAAAATTTTTTGAACATAAGAAAATATAATATCATAAGTTGCTTGTGAATACCCCAATTATATAATTCTCTTTTAAATTAAATATATATTAATCTTTTATTTTTTAATGTTTTTTGGCTTAAAAAAAAAGTTTTATGAAAAATATGGAAGCCTTTGCTTGGAAAAATTATTATAAATATTTAAAAAATATTGTGTTAATTAAAACATAGCAAATTTAAATTGTTTATATTTATTATTGTATTTCCTTTTAATTTTTGCTTCTTATTTATATTTTTATTATTAATATCTAAGTTATTTTCTATGATTTCTTTTCATTATAATTTTTTGCTTTTTATATTTTTTTTACTAATTGCAACCATTTTTTTTTTTGTTTGTTTTGCCTCTTTATACTTTTTTTTTTGGAAATTTGATATTTTTAATTTGTTTTGTTGTTATTGTTCATATATTATAAACAAATCTTTTTTCTATGTGTGAGTGAGACTCCTCCCAAAAAAGTAGTAAATAATGATGATGATAAATACGTAAATAATTGAATGAATTTGTTTTGTTAATTTTTGAAATTTTTAGGTTTAAGTTGAATTGTTATTTGTATTTGCAGTTTTGTGGCGTTAAAACCTCTTATATCAAAAAAGGTATTTTTTAGTTATTAAAAAAATATAATTAAAAATACATAATAAATAAAAATTT
>NDXZ01024723.1:5832-16057 GCA_003055125.1 Paykullia maculata | reverse complement strand
ACTCTTTAGCTCAACAAATATTTTGTTCTATAATTTCTAATGCCAGAATACGAGGTAATATGTGAGGATTCATACTTAATACTTTATTAATATAGACCAGGTGTTTTAGAGTATACATATAATTACATGTACATATGTATGTATGTCTATATCTCTTTAAATAAAGTAAAAATGTGTAATTTTATTGCTGGATATCATTAAATTTCCCCTTGCCCTTGTTTTAGCATTTTGGCAAAGACAATAACCATAAAAGCAACCAAACAAATTCTTTAACTGTTTCAATATTTTCCTTCTCTTTTTCTTTTGCTTACTTTCACTTAATTGTTACTTCTTTTGGGATGTACATATTTGCTTTAAGAATTACAGTATGTCCTTCGATTTGTTATTTTGTTTTTAAATTAAAGGATCTTTTGCCACGCTTGCATTTGAGTTCTTTTAAGGCGTTATTAACAGTTAGTCGTTCCTAAGACTTTTAATTAATGCTCTGTATCACTGGGTTTTTTGCTAAAGGTTTTCATGTATTTTTGTTTCTTTTTTAGCTGCCTCTTCTTTGTTTATGATTATTGAAATTCATAGACTATTTTTTATGCTTATTTAACTGAAAGTATTTCGCTATGCAAACACGTAAATGTCTGGAAAATTTATAGAAATTTGTGTTCTAAAGTATTAAATCCAAAAAAATAATATATAAATAAGACATAATTTTGGTATTATAATTTTAGAACTAGTAATTGATAAACTACATACTTAATGAATATTCTATTTTTCAGTTTGTTAGCGCAAAAATATATATAAATTTAAATACTTATGCATTTAAAGGTTCAAGTACAAGAAAATTTTTCAGGCAAGAATTTGTTTTGTTTAGAGTCATCAACTGGATAATACCAATGTTTTAAAACTATTTTTAACAAACTCAAATTAAATAGATTTTTTATAGTTGTATTTCCTAAAAATAAAACAATATTTTTTTATTTTACCCTGTTAAAAAAGGTTTACAAATTGTTTTTTAATTTTTATTAAACCTAGAAACAGTGTAACAAATAAACAGCATATCTAGGTTATTAGTTTTTTTCGCCCTGGTAAAAGGAAAAGAGATAAAATTAATTTGAAAATAGTCATTACCATTTCTTACATATTGTTCAACAAGTTAAACCAAAATATTTTCCAAAAAACAAAAAACGCTAAAAGAAATAAGTAAACAAAGTAAACATTTCCAAAAATTTGTACGCATCACTTCCAAATAATGTCCGTTTAGACAAATATTTAAATATAAAACCGCCGAATAGAAAAAATAGCTGAGCAAAATGCACAACACGTATTTAATAAATTGTTAAAGACGTGAAATTTTTGTATACTAAATACATTTTTAACTTTTTTTTTATGAATTATCAGCAAGCAGGAAATTGATAACCGGAAATGAAATTTCTATAGCAAACCTCATGTAATCGAGTGTTGTCAGTAGAGATGCCAAATGGAAAAAAATGGGATTTTTTTGATTGTTTAAATTGTTTTTTTTTTTTTCTAAATAATAAATCTGTTCGTTTTCTTTATGTATAACGTTAAATTAAATAAAAGAATTAACAAAAACTACAAAACAACAAGACAACAAAATGTTAAAAAATAAATAGCGAAAACTAAACTTTTGGTCCAAAATATCGTAAGATGTCTTGAAACAATCTTGAAAGTGGCCTATAAATATAAATGTACTTCATTAGCTTGATAAATATATTTTTTTATGTTTTCAATTTTTTTTATATTAAAAATTGAATAGTAATGAATGTGTGTGTGTGTGTGTGTGTGTGATAAAATCGTCAAGCATATACATAAATATGCAAAATATCAATCGACAGAAGCAATCTTCAATACGTGTCAATATGTTAATTAATTTGAAAAAAAAACATTTACTAGAATTTTAAACATTTACTTCTTAATAATATTTTTCATTATTTTGAAATTCCGATAATCCCTTAATCCTGGGGGCAAATTACGGCATTCGATATCGATCGAAAATAAAAAAATTCTAATAAGAATTCCTATACCAAATGCACAGAAAACTCGATCGATCGAACAAAATTTCATTCGATATCGTATGCCGTAATTTGCCCCCTGGTTTGGAACTTTTAGACTCTATCGTTAAATTCCGAAGCCTGAAATTTGCTAAAAGTTGTCCTTTGGGTCATATCACATCTCCAGTTGTGATATGTGTCAGTTTCTCGCCAAACAAGGCTGTCTTCAAACTTGTTTGTCGTTCTTAACTTCGCTTCGGGGACATGGCAATTTTTGGAATTGGACTGAATAATTTTTATTGGCTTTTTTCGAAACAACATAACTATAATTAACTAACATAACTAACATAACTATAACAACATAACTAAAATATATAAAAATGTACAATTTATTGCAAATTTTAATAATAGAGAATTTTAACAAAAATTGAAGTTTATTTAATTTATGTCGAATTTGATATATTTTCTTTAATTGTTTACCTCCTAGTGGGTTAACACCTGTTTAAACAGTAAACTGCCACTAGCATCAAATTTTCGTACTAAATATAAAGTTTGTCTTCGCTTTGCCCAACCAATTGGTGGATGTCTTTGCTAGTATTTTTCACATTTTTAGTCCCAAAAAATTAATGAGTTAAAGCAGTAGCCGTGTAAGCGAACCATACAAAAATTGTTTTAAATGTTTCTTATATTTTGTACATAGTACATTTAGTTTAAAAGCTTTAATGAATTTTTATAAAATTATAAAAGTTTCTCATTGTTTGGTTAAGTTTTATTCTGCTGTGAAACTTGTAAATTATTATATCCTTTACCAGAGGTGACAGCGGTATTTATAGGTTTGTCATTCCGTTTGCAATTTCTACATATTCTTTTTCGACCCCATAAAGTACCTATATATATGTATATTCTGAATCCTTATAGTAGGGAAGTCGATTGAGCAATCTCTTCGTTTGTCTGTCTGTTGAAATCAACTTTGCTCAGCCTCCCGATGTCGTACGGACGCGTTAAGAGTATCAAACAATCAGAAATTCTCCTGAGATGATTGCTATTGAAATCACTTAATAATTGACCGAGATATAAGCCAAAAAAGACGACTACATATTTTTTTTTTTTTACTCAAAAATCATGATATGTATTTTTGTGTAAGACATGCCTTTTGGAGAATTTCAAAAGAAAAAAAATTTCCGAGATACATATAAGCAAAAAAAATTTAACGAGATATAAGCGCAAAAAAAAAGTTTTTTTTTTACACAAAAATTATTATATTTGTCTGTAAGACATGCCTTTTGAGAAATTTAAAAAAAAAATCGTAATATAGGCAAAAATAATTTTTTTTTTTACACATACATACATACATAAATACACGCAGTAAAGGGTATATAAGATTTGGCACAGCCAAATATAGCGCTCTTACTTGTTAAAAATATTTTTAAACGTTTTTTTTTCCTTACACGACTTATTTCATTTTCAATACCAAACTACTTGAAGTAATTGTTAACAATTTACGTAAATTATATTCGAATTTGCTAAATCGTCTGGCCGTTAGAATGTTTCCCACAAATAGATGGGCTTAGTTAAATCGACTCAGATGGTCCCAAAGTTTAATAATATAAATAAATATTAAAGTCCCCACTGGTGGTTGTATAAATTATGCAAATTATTTAAATTAATTAAGACAATAAAACGACAAGCCACAACAAAAAACAATAATGATGAAACATATTATGAGGTTTCTTCTTAAAATCTTGTTTTGCGTCTTTTGTGTGGAAAATATAAAAAAAAGTTTTTATTTCGATTTATTTCAAGCTTAAAAGTGGGATGATGGTCACACATTAAGCTCTAGTACTCAATTATTATAATATTATTACATTCCTATGTTTATTACAACGATATTTTTAAAAATGGTGTTTGTTCAGTTACACTTACAGTAAAATTACTTTTGTAAATAATATTTCATTTTTTAAACAAATGTTATTCCTTGCAAAAAATATTGATTTTTAAATATTAATAAATAAAGAAACAATATGTAGGACAAATTTAATTATTTTATAAAAAAAACACATAGTTTTGTTTTTATTACAAAAAGGGAAACCATGAAGGTTTTACATTTAACGCATAAATTGCAAATTAATTAGGCGCCAACCGTTAAACAAAGTGTTTTTTTTAAGTTTCCTTTGCAGTTGAGCTGCACTTGAGTTATGAATAATTATTTTATTAATGTTTGTTTTTTTTTTATTAAAACAATAGAACACATATAAATAAGCATAAATGAATTTATTATTATTTTTCCATTCATTCATAAATCTAAAACACATAAAACCCATAAAGAACATTAAGAAAAACAACATATTGTTTTTTTGTTTTTATTTTATTTTTATTTTTTATTTAAGGTACGTGTTCACATATGTACATAACTTAAACCAGGTTAATAAAAATTATTTTCTTTTTTTCTTAAAGAAGCTTTCGTTTTTAATGATGGAATGCAATCAAATCGAAAACAACTGCCACCGTCAACGTTAGACAGCTTGTCAGGTCTTGCTGAGATTATAATGACCCTGATAACTAAATATTAACACTCAAACATTTTTATGGCGATGCCGCGTCATGTCGCACAGTGGCACATTTCATAATGCTATATATTTTTCCTGTAACTCCTTATTTTGTTTTATGTGCTTCTGGATAAAATTTAAGTTTTAAATTAGTAGAACCGTAACAAAATACAACTAAGTGGGGAATAAAGTGAACTTTTAAGGGACCTAGCCCCCTTATTCCGTCCGAAATATTAAAAACATTATTACAAATCAAGAGTTTGCAATTTTTGGTTAAATGCACTAAAATTTTTTATTTTTATTCAATGAATCACCCCCACTGTGCCGGCGAAGAATATCAAAAGAAACCAACTTAATGTGTTGCGGTACAAAAAATTTAGGTTCTACTTTTTTTAATTTTTTTTTTCATTAAAATTAATGGCACATTTTATGGTTTGTTTTTCTCTCTCTCTCTCTCTCTCTCTCTCTTTATTTTTTTCTTTCTCTCTTATATGTTCCCTACTTGGCCCTTAACCAACATATTCAATATGTATAGAAAAGATGCTTTAAATGTGAATGTATAAAAAAGTTTCAATATCTATGTTTGTAGCAAATAAGTGCGTGAGTGAGTGTGTGTGTGTGTTTTAACAATGACATGTGAAAGCCGAGTAAATTATTTAGCACAACAGCTACAAGCTTATTGAGATTTACACACAACGATCTTTTTATCAATGGCAGGCAGTTTATGTTAAACAAACCATCGATAGATTTGAGACACGAATTTACGTATGATCATAGAATACACACACACGCATGCACCTACAAACCCTGCAGTACTGCAATCGAAATATGATAAATTCTGTTGTAGAATTCTTTATATAAACATTTTTTTAAAGTGTAATTTAAACAATATTTTTTTTAATATTTTTTTAAATATTTTTAATATTTTCAAATATTATCCATTTATTTTTAAGCGTAAAACTAAAGGATTGTTATAAACTTTTCCATTTAAAAGAATTTTTCATTGTAAAAATTTTTAAATAAATGTTAACCTTTAAAAAAATTGTCGATAAATTTTTTTAAGGATAATTTTAAATTAATTATTTTTCTATACAAAAATTTTTTAAGAACTTATCTCTAATACATAGACAATTTTGTCGAAAAAAGCTTTGCGATAAATTTTCTATCTAAAAAAAGCTTGAATAAATTTTTTAATAAAGAAATTTTTTCATATTTATTTGCAATAAAATTTTTGATAAAAAATGTTTATCCATTTTTTTAACAAAACTTTAAAAAAAAATGCTTTTCATAGAAGATTTTTAATAAATTGTTTCTCCATCGAAAAGTTTCGATAAATTTTAAGCAATAATATTTGATTAAACTCGTTTTGATTTATTTTTTCTTAAGAAAAAACTATTGATTAAATTTCTTTAAAAAAATTCCACAACATTTTTATTTTATTGGCAATTTTTCGATAAACTTTCTTCCTATAGTAGCTAATCGGTTAGTTTTCTTTCTATGAAAATTTTTTCATAAACTTTTTTTATGGAAATTTTACATTTATATTTAAAATCAAATTCTTATATCATTTTTTCAAACCTTTTATCTGTAGACAGCTTTAAAAATGTTTTGCTCTATTGAAGATTTCTTATAAATTTTTTCTTAACGACAAATTTTTTATAAATTTTCTATAATTGAATTTTTTTATAAATACTTTCTTAACAAAAATTATAATAGAACATCCCCCACTAACAAAATTGCATTTAAAAATATAAAGTTTAGAATAAATATATATTCAAAGAAAACTGTTTCTAAAGAACAAATTGAATTTTTCCTTGAAAAATTTTTTTGCAAACATGTTTTAAAGTTTTAATAAATTATTTTCTATAATTTTTAAAAAATTTTACTTTGTAAACAATTATTAAAATTTGTTTTTCTTTACCTAAATTCTAAGGAATATAATTATATCCGATTTCCGAGATCGTTAACTTAACTGACCTTTTAAAACTGCAGGGAAGCTACTGTATGGACTCGTGTAGGTCTATTTGGATTGTTTGATAAATGCTAAAAGAAATAAAAAACAAAACAAGGGGATTGATTGTTGTAAGTTTAACTTTAAAAAATTCAAACAAAAAAGAACTCCTACGTTATTGAAAACGCAAAGACTTAAGCGATTTATAAGCCTTAGGGCTTTCAAAACCACATTTATAAGAAAAATTCAGAAGACTGTTTTAAACCTTTGTTATGCTAAGCCACTGTGCAGATAAATGTATAAGTGACAAGTATGTGGTATGTGGCCGCTGTACTCTACAAGTTCGAAGTCATAAAAAAGTACTTAAACTGTACAGTCATACACTTATTTATATACATACATACATAAATATATTAACACACACAGATTTTTTTTTTTAATTTTTGTTTGTTTAGTTTTTTCTTTTTATACGACAATGTTTAAAATTTATTTGTTTTTTTTCTTCTTTTCTTATTTTACTTAAACAACAAGTTGTTATTTACTTTTTTTTCAAAATTGTATTTTGTTGAATAAAAGAAAGCGTTAAAAGGTTTGTACATAAATACATACATACATACATGCGAGCATGTACATACTTAATTGTTTTTTTCTTTTCAAGTAATATTCATTAAATAATTTGGCCTTTTGATAATGCATTAAAGAATTCAGTTTCATAAAATTCATTTAAAAATTTTCAAAAAGATTTTATTTGTTTTTATTTTGCAATAAAATTTTATCTTTTTTTTTAAGTTATTAAAGTTGTAAATGATGGTTAACAATGTAATATTTGTTAAAATAAAATATATGTTATATTCAGATATTATCTAAACAATTGCTGAAGCATGTTTTCTATTTAACGCTTTCAACACTTAATACCTATTACATTCATTCAGTTGTATTTAAAAGAAAAAACATTTTTTATGTTTTTATTTTTGAAAATGATTATGGCAAAAATTTGCTTTTAACTTAAATAATAAAAAAAAACATTATGTATTTTCTTGTAAAGGGTGTTTCTTTTAAAAGCGGAGAACTTTAATAAAACACAGAAAGCTATTTTCATTTGCTCCATTTGACAGATAGTTTTATGGCTTTAATGTTTAAAGATGATTTTGGGCCTACAGAAAGAAGAAAACACAATAAGCAAACATTGCTTCAGCGTGAGTCCCTTCATCATGACTTGCTAAACCATATCAACCTCAATATAACCGAGAACTCTCAGATCAGCTGTTATAAAAAACAGTATTGCCAATAAAATATTTCCCGTTTCTTAAAAAAACACCCTTTATTTATGATTATTAGCAAGGTGTGTAAATGATTGGTGGATACCATCTGGTGCATAGTCAATAACACAGTAGGTTGGATTAACTTTGTTTCTTTTCGTTGGTTATATGTTACCTAAGCTCTGGAGAATCGTTTATGAGTGCCACAAATTGTTTTCTTGCTGAAGCGTAAGCAAATGAGAAGTGTAAATTATTTTTTGGTTTAGTTGGTTCAAATAAGTTTGATATATAATTTAAGTTACAATGAACAAACATTGTAAATGAAATACATGTTTAGTTACATTAAAAAAAAAAGTTTATTTTAATATTTTTAAATTAATAAAACCAAGTTTTAATAAACATATGAATTGTTCTTATTTAATAGCATACTTTTCAATGAGTATAACAACATACCGTCTGCATTACTTAGAAGTAGTTTTCTAATAACAAGATTAAATTGTGAAACGTAATAATTTATTTGTCAAATATCTAAAAATAAATAAATTTGCATGCACTTTGACTGAAAAAATTGTTAAGAGCCACTTATATTAACTATTATGATTCTCATTTGGGTTAACATACTTCAAATATAAGTAGTTATATATTTTTGAAAGATGTTTATACATTTTAACGGCGGTTTTCGAACCGGCTCTAAAGCTTTTTTTAAGTGTTTCTGTTGAACGACAAAAATATTAGGAGCCACTTTAATAATTTATTATAATTCTCGTTTGGGTTAACATACTTAAAGTATAATTAATTATATTTTGGACGGATGTTTATAAAATCAAACGGTGGTTTTCAAACCGGCTCTTAAGGTTTTTTCTAAGCGTTTTTGTAAAACGTAACGTACAGAAGTAACAAACATCGTTCTTAGGAAGCCGAATTTAATACTTTATTATTAATGAGTTCTGCAGGCACATACAATCAATTGGATATTTTACTCATTAAAAGCAAATAGTTATATAATATTTTAAAAGTGTTGACTCATATAATTCCTGATTTATAATCTAAAAGGCTGATTTATTTGTTGATAGCAAGTAGTTACTTAATGACATTAAAGTAATGACTTCACAAAATGCGGACGGGGGTAGTACTTGCCTCCAATGACAACGCCGTGTTAAAGTAATGGGCTAAAATGTCAAAAGGTAAGTATCGAAACTACTGTTTTTTTTATCATTTAAACTCATTACAAAGCAATGCAAGTTTTTGCTGGGTAGTTTAAAGATACTTTGTTCTAGTTCCAGTTCAATTAATTTAAGATCTGGTCAAAATTTTTTTTTTATTACTTAATAAATGGTTACAAAGTTAAGAATGGTTACAAAGCTAAGGATCTTAATCGTTAAAATTTACCAAAAACATGCCTATACTTTAAAGATTCTGGAAAACTTTTTATTTGCTAATGTATTCTCTGAGATGCCATAAAAAATTAAATTAAATTTTTTAATTTTCTTTTTAAAATTTATTTGTATCTATAAATTTCATTATTTTACATCTTCTCGCATAACTAAAGTTTAGCAATTTTTCGTTTTATTCTTTTGTTTTCTCTTTCGTACAAAATCAATGAAATTTTAAACATTTCTTTAGTCTTTAGTTTATGATTACGTGTATGATTCTGGCAAAAAAAAATGTTATTATGGCCATCTAACTAGACATTCAACTAACCAACCAACCAACCATCCACACAGTCTGCCATTTATGCATCCATCCATCGTTTAAGCCACATTCAATAGAGTCTGCAAAAAAACAGCAAAACGGCAGCAACATCAATAGAAAATAGTGGTTTGTTAGTTGGTGGTTTATTTGTTCAATTGCTTTTGTTGCTGGCCATTTGGTTTAAATTTTTACACTAGTAACAACAACAACAGCAGTAACAAACAATATTTGCACAATAAGAAGATGCAACAATTACAGCATTTCAACCAGTATAAATTATATAAGTTTTAATAAAAATCAAATAAGAAAATATTTGCAAATAAGAAAAACATGTTAAAAACAAAATAAACAAGAAATAATTTTTGTAGAAAAAGTTTTTGAAACGCTAGTGTCTGTCTGCTCGTTTGTATGTATGTATATGCTTATCTAGACATTAAAACTTTCTTCTGTTAGTCTGTATGTGAATTATTTATGATGGTAATTAAAGCAAGTTCAGTTGCTGGTAAACAGTTTTAGAATGTATTTGAAATAATAAATAACATATTTTTCAGAACTTAGCACTAAATTATTATTAAATACAAATAAAACACAAAATAAAAGCCTAAAACGTACATGCAATACATTTGCAATACAATGAACACCTGAATATCGCTTTATATAAATATATTTTCTACATTGACCATTCAAAAAGATCTATAATGTAAATAGTATGTAGATCAAAGGATTTGTGCAACATTTTATTTAAAGTAAATTCTTTATTTATTTTGTTTT
>NDXZ01024719.1:0-10373 GCA_003055125.1 Paykullia maculata | reverse complement strand
AAATTAAAAATTTTGAGTTGTGTCACTTTGAACTGGGTGTGCGATATGTATTTATTTTAATATACACGCAAAACCATACTTATGTATATTAATATCGCCGGGATGCTAAAATACAGATCGGCTGACCTTTTAATAGAAACGCAACCTCGCGGTTATTATGTATATCCTACACCACCACTAGTGTTTGTATCTCAAACCGAACAAAGTAAATTTTAATATACCAAAGATTTTTTAAAAATTTTCCAAAAATTCTGCAGTATCTTTAACCTCTTATTTTGGTCAGTGTCTTACAAAAACTATTACCCATAAACACATACATACATACATACATATGTATATAAATATAAGCTATAAATGCATTTTTTTTTCTTTTTTTTTTGCTTTAGACAACAATGTTACTATATTCTTTGTATTTGTATCTAAACCCAGCAAACACATTGGAAATAATTCAAAATAAAATTCTTACTAAAACATAACATAAGAAGAGAGTTTATTTTAATTTTAAATAATGCATTTATGGGTATTGTCCCAGCAAAAACTGGGTAATGTGTTGCTCTTACTTAAATACATACTTTTCAATGAGTATAACATACCGTCTGCATTACTTAGAAATAGTTTTCTAATAAAAAGATTATATTGGAACACGTAATAATTTATTCATGAGATATCTAATAAGAAATAAAAGCTGCATACACTTTATCTGAAAAAAATGTTAGGAGCCGCTTAAATTAGTTATTATAATTCTCATTTGGGTTAACATACTTAAAGTATAAGTAATTATATTTTCGACGGATGTTTCTAAAGGTTTTTTTAAAGTGTTTCTGTAAAACGTAACGTACAGAAGTGATAAGCCTCAGATTTATTCTTAGGGAGCCAAATATAATACATTATTGATAATGAGTTCTGTAAGGCTATGCAATCAATTGGATATTTTACTTAATAAAAGCAAATAGTTATAAAATATTTTAAAAATATTGACTCATATGATTCCAAATTTATAATATAAAGGGCTGCTTTATTCGTTATTAGTAAGTAGTTACTTAATGACATTAAAGTAATGACTTCACAAAATCCCTATTTGTAAACGAGGGTGGTAATGACTTATTTAATTCCCTTTTTGTAAGCAAGCTGGGTAAGTACTTGTTTCCAACGACATCGCCGTTTTAAAGTAATGGGTTCAACACATTACGCTACTATATTTTTATCATTTTAACTTATCACAAAGCAATGAAAGTTTTTTCTGGGAAATTCTATTTACAAATTATCTCTTGATTAAAACGTTTTAACGATTCCCTCTTCGTTTAGTTTTATATTTAAAAATAATCTCTTAATAACAAGTTTTGCTTAATATTACTTAAATTGTTTGTTTAAAAGTCTTTAGGCTTCTTGTTTTGTTGGTTTATTATTTCATTTCTCTATTTTTAAAATGGCTTCAGAATTCGCCAAAAATATTTTCTAATTTTATTTCCTAAATTTTTAGTTAACTTTCTTTCAATATTTTCGACTCAATTACTATCATAGATTGCAGAAAGAAAAAACTAACCTTTATCAACAACATTTGGTTTTATCATGCTGTTAAACACATTTATAAGTGAAAAACAATGCCTCCAATGACATCGCCGTGTCAAAGAAATGGGTTAAAGTTACCAAAAGGTAAGTAGTGCAACTAAAGTATTTTTATCATTTTAACTCATTACAAAGCAATGCATACTACTTTTTAGAAACGTTTTTTATTTCACTATTTTGCATATATATTTAAAATATTATTTTATTTTGAAAAATTTGAAATTGATTGTGCTTCAAAATATGTGGGGAGTTTTATTTATTTTCTTTATTTTTTATTTTTTTTTCTACAATAAAATGCATTTGTTATAGTGGAGTTATTTCACCAAATTTTGTTGTTTAAATATGATTATTATAGAGATATGTTTTATGTATGTGGCTCTGTAAATTGTATTAGTGTTTGTTTATTCGTTTAGCTACATATGTATGTGTATGAAAGTCAATTTTTATTATAACCTTACTTTTTACATGCACTTCAACATAATAATATACCCCCACATTTTGTAGTTGGCGCACAGTGCAAGTATTGTTCATGGTATTCAACGATGACACTGGCACCGGCACCGGAAATGAACACATTTTCCGGTTAAAGTATATAAAAAGTCTCAAATGCTTGAGTATGTGTTTGTATATAAAGCAATGCATTAACAAAATCCCTACAATAAAAATTACACATTACACATTTGTGGATTCATAAGGGATTCTCGAATAATAAAAATTGTATTTAAAAAACAAATTGTACTGTCCGTTTCCTAACATTTGTTTACGATTTAAATAATTAAGGAAACATGTTCTTTTTTTAAAAATAAATTTATTTATTCCTACTAATTTCTGTTTAACCTAAGTTAAACTTTTATATTTTTTCATAACTGCAATCCTCAAGTATTTATTAGAAAAAATTAAACATTTTTATTTATTTTATTTATTTTCGTCCACTTTAATTACATTTTAATTAATTATCCCTGCCACTTGTTGTTAGTTAAGAGGGGAATCATCATCACTCTGGTATCCCTCGCTGCATATTTTATCTCATTAATAAAGTATTTTTTAATTGTATGTATTGAAAGTAGTTGTTCTTGATACCGGCAAAAAAAAATAAACTTTGTACTTGAGTTTATAAAAAAAAAACATTTTTTAAACAAATATACAGAGTAAATAATGTAAGTTGCATGGTGAATAGATAAATAAGTAAGTTTCGGTTGTTGTGGCAAAATAACAATTTTGTTAATTACTCGGTTTTAGCGATTCATTTTCTTTTTTTTTCTTTAAGGAACTATTGTTTGTTTTGTATACAGAGCAGAGCAAATAGAAGTATTTAAAATGAAATTTAAATTAATAAAGAAATCTGAAATAACTTTTGAATAAAAATTTTTTATAAAGAATTTATAAAAACCATTCTAAGATAAGGATATCTAAATTTTATTGTTTGTTTGTAAAACAAGTAACACAACCAACGACAATAAAGTAATTCCTAAGTACACAAGTCAGCACTAAAAGCTTAAACAATGATTTTAAAATGCAAACGATAATTTCTGGCCCCTTAGGCCACCTGACGGGAACAACTCAGTTTTAAAACAAAATTAAACTGGGTTAATGAAAATCGCATCAACAACAACTGAAAATTACTAAAGTAAAATATAAAACCAAAGGCGAACCCGTTTCGTTGTAACCGAAACGAACAACATAAACCTTAAGAATAATTTTTCTGCAAGCACTTTTCGTTTTTAATTTCAATTCAATTTGTTAAAAAGCTTTCTTAAGCGTTAACTACAGTGGAAGACTGGCATAACAAATACTCTGTTTAGCAAAATGACAACATTTATAAGGTAATTTACGTTAATTTAATGCTTTTTTACATCTTAAAAATATTTAAAAAAAAAGATTTAAAAATGTAAAGAATTTCTTGAAATAGCTAAATGGCCATAATAAATATACTCTTCCGTATATCGAACTAAGACTGTATTATTGTAGCTGTTATACTATTGTAGCTTTTGTTGTTGCTGTTGCTACTGCTGCTGCTTATTTACCAGGGGGCCATAATAACAATACACTTAACAAAGTAGAACGTATTAAAGCTGCAAACACACACACACACACACACACACATATCTCGTTTAACCAAAACACATTGTTGCAGTATTGAAGCCCAGTTTTAACTCATAAAATACAAGCCAACAGAAAAAACGAAGCTAAAAACATGTGGTTTTCAAAGCAAAAACAACCACAATAACATCCACAAACAAAACGGCTCCATTTCCATTCTTTCTTATGGTTTAATGCTTTGTCACCTTAATGTTTTTCACACTTTCCTTCATTCTTTCTTCGCTTATATATTTCGGTTTCTTTGGTTGGCCTCAGGGAAAGGTTTAAGTATTGTTTTTGTTGAAATGGAATTTGCAGTGTGTTCTTTTTGCTGCTACTGGGGCATGTAACTGCATTACGAAATGCTTGTTGTAAGTATGTCATGCAGGACAATATATGCACACAAAAAACACACACACATATACACACATACACATACTCTTGCATACATGATGAGCTAAAACTTTACAAGTGTTTAACATTTTGTTTACTTTCAGCAAACAAGACAAAACAGGTGTAGATTTTGTTCACAGATTTTTTACACAACGGCTTTACGTGTAAATAAATATGTTTAACGAGGCTTACGTGGCCAGTTTTTAAACGAGCATTTAAAATATTTCCCGTGAAAAGGAAATATTTCTTATTAAATAACATATCCAATTACGGTAATGTAAGAAAAACTTATTAAACAGTTTTCTAATTATTCAAAATTGTATATAGAATCCTTTTACTTAAAACGGCCTTCAATAACATTGATGAAAACATTTCAGAAATTTTTGGCTTAAAAGAAATTTTTTCATGAATTACCTACCACTATACACAAGCCCCTAGACGAAGTGTTCTACTCATGCATTTCATTGTGTTTAAATCAGTTAAACACTTATGTATATTAAAGATAGGGTAAAAGAGGGAGTAGTGTTAGCGAACAATGAATTAATTTTGTATTGCAATTCAATCAAATACATACAAAAAAATAACGTCTTCGAAAAAAACGTCTACTGTTCGCTAAGTTTCATTTGCAATAAATTCTTACGTTAAAGATCAAACAGAAAACTTTCCAAAAATAATCACAAATGTTCTCTCTAAAGAACAGTTTATTCCACAGCTTTATTAAGGAATTTTTGTTTTGACCCACTTTTCAAAACAATCCCCCTTTTTCCAAAATACAAACAAATGCGTTTAAAGTAAATGAATAAAATATTTATGTTTCGCTCTTAGGTTTTGTTGCCCAAAATGTTCTGCATAATCTTGTGTACCAAAGCGAGCGAAAGAAAACTCTTTATTACCGCTAAAATGTGCTAAAATGAGCAAAACCAAATAAAAGAAGAAGAAATCTCAAAAGTGCAATCTCATTAACTAAAATTTTTTTTAAGACATTCTTTTCTTAGGCTGCGTTTTTTTATTTTTTTTTTACTCATAACTTTGGAGGTAGAAAAATAAAGCTTTTTATATAATTAAATAAAAGTTTTTTGGTAAATAAAATTTTAAATGAAACAATTAGAACAACTTTTAAATGAGATTATAACCGAATATAAAATTCTCTAGCTATCATGTGATATCCAAAAAGTAAACTATAAAAACAAGTCTTGCGAAGTATTTAAATTTGCTTTCATTTAGAAGAAAAATATGATTTTTAATTACTTAACAATATTTCAAAGATAACGAAAGCTCCACAGCTGCAACAAAGCTGAAAAGGTTTTATGTGCTTTTTGTCTTAATAAAAAACAATTTTGAACTATTTTTTACATTAAAAATTTTTTTTTTTTTTTTTGAAACACAAAAGAGCACGCAAAAGCGGTTTTTAAATTTGTTTTAAATGTTTGCTCAATCTTAACGAAAGTAACCAGGGTGTAATTATTTATAGTAAAAGGAAAATTTGTTGGTCCTTATAAAACTACCTTTAGTTTAATTTCACCGCATTGAGTAATTGTTACTCGATAAAGTTTCCATACATTTTGGTGTTGATTAACATATTAAAAAAATTTAATTAAAAAATCGACTGGAAATTAACTGACTACCAAATTCTAAGCTGAACTTATGTATTTACAAGCAGCACAAAAATGTTATTATACCTTCCTGTGTTGGTAGGGCATAGAAACTTAATATTGGTTGAATTGGGTTAAGTGTGTAACTTACAAGTTAAAAAATAAATATTAAGTTGTTTAAACTTTTGCATCAAAATTTTGTTTTTTTTTTTAATTTAACTTTATGATCTCACATATATTTTTAATATTTTTTTAAATTTAATTAGCACTAAATTACTTAAACAGCTGAAAGGATATTTATTGCTTTGAAATTAATAAACAAATTTTATTATCTTGCTTCTTGCAGTGTAACAGAATAGACTCTAGAATTTGTTATGTAATTGTTTAACGAGTGAAAAGTTAAAAAAAAGTAAGGAAAAACAAAAAAATTTTTAGAATCTGCAACATTTTAAAATTTTTTATTGACCAAAAAAATTTTAATAAATTATTTTTGTTAATTTATTAGAAGAAAAATAACTTTTATGAAGAGGACAGTTTAATAAAAACAAATTTTAGAAAGTTTTCTATAAAATTTTTTAAAACTTTTCTTATAAACTGATCGATCATTTTCCATTAAAGAAAACCTAATTAAACAATTCCTGGATATATAAATTCTTTTGCAAATTAGTTAAACATTTTCTACAACTAGAAAATTTGTAGAAATTTTTTTCAACAAAAGATATTTTTTTTAAGAAAACTTTTCGAAAATGTTCTATAAAAAGATATTTTTAAGTTTCTTTAAATTAAAATTTAAAAATAAAACAAATTTATAGAAGCATAAAAAAAATTTAATTTTGTTTTAAAAAGAAATTTAAAAAAAATTTACTTTAATTAGAAGGAAATTTAATTAACATTTTCTTATAATAAAATTATGTTACAAAATCTATTTAAATCTATAATAAAAATCCCTATCAAACTAAAATTTATAAAAGACCACAACTACAACAAATCTTTATACATATAGAAAATGTTTAAAAAATATTGCATAAACAAGGAAACTAGTAAAAAACGTTATTATTTGTTTAAACAAAAATATTTTATATATGGATTTATGAAAAAGTTTTCCAAAAAAAAATTTTATAAAAAGGGAGTAGAAATGATTGAAAATTTTCTTTAAAACATTTTTTTTTTTTTTTATTAAAATTTGTTTGGTGCAATTTTGAACAATGAAAACAATGAAAAAAAAACAATTATCAAAAATTTTCGTTACATAAATGCAATAGTTTAAATACACTTGCATTAATAAAAAATTTATTGAAAGTTTTCTACTAAAAATCCTCCCATAAAAATGTTTTTAAATATTGAAAATAAAAAATTTTTCTTTAGAAAAAATTCTACAACTAAATAATTTATCAAAAAACTTTTCTAATTAAATAATCAATGCAGAATTTTTTTCAAAAGAAAATCTGTTTAAAATCTGTATACGTAGTTTCTAACTTTTCGTTATAGATACGGCCGCAAGTCTTTTCTGGCCGATTTTACTTAAGCTGTTTTTAAACATTTTAATCTCGACCTCCTAGGTAAAACTGTACGTGTATAACAAATGGCCAATATTTCATTTGTATTAATTTAAAAATTATATTTCACTTTTTAATTTTCTAGATTTGAAATTGCCACCCACAATTTTTCAAAACACAATATGAAGTGAAAACAATACAAAAACGAACTAAGCAGCAATCATCAATAAATATGGTAAAAAATGCACGAATTGTGTGTTATTGAAATAATTTTTCTTTTTTATTAAAAAGCTAGCTGTTGAAAAAAAATTTGACAAGTCAAAATTAACCCATTATGGGGGCATAACTGTATTGAGGATTTGTACGTAAAAACAATTAAAACAAAAAAGAAACAAATTAAACGCATTAATAATATAATTTAACATTGTAAAAACTCATTTCCACCGTTTTATAGTTTGTACTAAAGAAAAAGCAACTGAGTCAAAACTATTCTAGTGAGTCCCTTCCAAACGTTAAATTTTTTGTAGTATAAACAAAATAGCAAGCTGGTACACACTTTCATTGACGAGCAAGTCTCCTACAAATTCGCACTTTTCAGTTTAAAGTTAGTTAAGGGTTTATTTGATGTTTTTGATAGGGCCTGACTGTTTTTTTTTATATAAAAGTGACCTGTAACTTTAATTTAGCGTTATCATCAAGCCTTTAAAACGCTGCTTGAATTGTCGCTAAACTGGCCTTAGAAAATCTAGCCCTTTTCGGTATTAAACGAAATAAAACTACATAAAATAATATCTGTCCTTTAGAGTAATAAAAAAACATTTTTTGCATGCTTCTGCCGCTAATGGGTTAAAAGCATAAACGTATAAATGTGCGTAAATAGATAGATGGGTGATGCTTCAATATTTTGTCTATTTTTCTTTTGTGCTGTACTAACAATGCTCGATGTCATTTTTAAAAAAATACGAATGGTTAAGTTTCAATGCACATGGAATAGAAAGAAAATAAATATGTATGTAGATAGATAAATAAATGGCTTCAAGATGTGCAGTCCCAAGCTGAATGGGGTAATGGGGCACAGTGGATGATAGCAGTGAGTTTTATGACTCATCGTATTCATTTATTTTTTTTTTCAATTTTTCATCTGTTTGTTAACAGTTGTGCTGATGATGCAGCTGTCATTTTCAAGTAATACGAATGATTGGTTGCTGCCATTTCATTGCTTTGAAATGTTTGCAAAATAATATTGTATTTATGAAAAATTGTCAATATTTAACATTTAACACTTAACGCAAATATCATGTTAACGTTTAAAATATCACATCATAAATTAATAAATGTGTAATAGAAAAGAAAAATATTTGCAAAAAAAAAGCTCATTTGTTTATTGAGTGCGAGTTGACATCGAGCAACATTATGGAAAGAAGCTCTTTTAAATAAATGGTAAAATTTTGTAAAAGGCTAGTTTAAGGCTAGAAAATGTAAAAAGATACAAAAACACTTATTGAAAATTTTCTAATGATAGTTTAGTTCTTGAACTAGAATTTAAAAAAAAAGGATCTTCTAAAGAAAACATTTTTTTTAATATTTTATAAATAACATATTATTAAAAAACTTCTTACACAAAGAAGAATTGTAAGAAAATCTTAAAAATAGTGAACACAAAAAAAATTTTCTTATTTTTTTATTATCAGAAATGTTATTGAAAACTGTTTTTAAAATAGAAAAATTTTATAAATTATTTTTGAAAAATTTATAAAATTTTTCGAAATGCATATTCTTAAACCCAAACATGTAAGAGCTAGTGTTGGGAAACTATCGATGGTACTATCGATAATATCATAGCAAAGCAAACTATCGATAACGATAATATTAAATACAGTTAAAAAAAATTAAATGGTGACAGTTAGTTTACACCAGGTCTATTTAAATTATGGGTCGCGTAGCAAAATTCTGGGGTCGCGAGAGATTTAAATGTCAAATATTTAAATACACGATTGTATAACATCTAGATGCAAGATTGAAAAAAGTTTTTAATTTTAGATTTTTTTATGTTTCTAAACGAATTCTAAAACGGTAAATTTTCATATGTATATTGTTACCTAATAAATAAATCATCAAAACATATTTATTTATATTTTTTTCATATTTATATGGGGTCGCCAGAATCTTGCATTCATAAATGGGGTCGTGAATGAAAATAGTTTAAGAATCCCTGGTTTACACGATTACTTTCCTTTTAATACACTTTTAAAGTTATTTCTCCTACCAAATCATCATCAAACTAATAAATTCGTGTTTGTGCTGACATGTTCAAAAACAAATTTTTATTTTTTAAAACATATTTTTACATGAATAATATTTTTGTTTTTGTACTGCCTGTTTTCGTAAAATTTAATTTTATAAAAAGAGGCAGTTTATCTTTAATGAAATCAACTTTTAGTTGCGTCTTATGTTTGATGTTTGATTATAGACTATCGAAATACATCGATTGTAAGCACTATCGATAGTTTCTCATCACTAGTAAGAGCGCTATATTCGGCTGTGCCAAATCTTATATTAAATCTTATTTTAAGTCTTAGAAATTTTGATTTTTTATAATATAAGTGTTTGTTCTTGCAGGTCCTGGGCAAATTAGTCCGACACTGCCAAAGATTGATTTTTGTGTAAAAAATTTAAAACAAGCAGATGTGTTTTTTTTCTGATTTTTTCGGAAATATTTTTAAAAGTTTTTCACCACAAAAAAATTCAACCTATAAGATCTACTGAAAGTTCATTTGTACCAACACAATGGCAGACGTTCAGACGCACATGGCTAAATTGACTTCCCTTTTTATAAGGACCTAGGGGTCGCAAATGAATATTGTAGAAATTCAATCGGAATGACAAACCTAGGTTTACCCTCGTCACATGTGGTTAAGGCAATATTTATTATAAATTTACTTTAAACATGAATATAATTTTTTATAAAGGGGAACTTTCAAAGAAATAGTAATAATATTGAAAATTTTTTGTAGATTATAAATTAATAGAGTTTTAAAAACTCTTTTGGAACTTTTTAAGAAACTTTTATACAAAAATATTATCGAAAATTTCTATAACCCTAAAATGTTACCCAAAAATAAATAAGTTATTGTTATAATATAAAAAAAATTGGCGTGAGCAAATGTGCATCAGTAAATTGCATTATATTATTATTTATTTTTGATATGATTAAAAACTAGTAAGAGCGTTATATTCGGCTATACCG
>NDXZ01024708.1:0-16199 GCA_003055125.1 Paykullia maculata | reverse complement strand
AGCATACATTAAGGATTTCGAGTACTGAAGCGCTTCTGGAAGATCATTTGGAAATTTTTATTTGATTTACTTAACCATGTGTGTGCTTTTCGAAAAACTCTTTTAAAGGCAAACAGCGTTAAACAATTTTTGCTTGAAAATAGAGGTAACGTTTTTTTGGGCAAATATTTGACAAATGTGAGCGAAGCTTAAGTTACAAAACTATTAAAAATATTTGATTTTACAAAAAAAACCAGGTTATAGTGGACCAACAAAAATATTGGAAATTTTGTACATGAAGATGAAATAAAAATATGCAGCTCTGGTTTATATAAATAATTTGATTCTGTTTATTTAAATGTAAACATTTTTCAATTAAATCTTTTCCTTGGCGATTTTTTCTTTAAAAATTTTGCCATATACACGCAGAGAAAAAACATAATTGAATCATGATCACGACAACCATTTTATTTTCTCTACGAAAAATTTGGATACCGCAAACAAATTATAATAAAAGATAATCAAGTATTGGTTTTTATTTTATCATTAAATGGTTACCGTTAATGAAAACCTTGACATGATTATTCACAAAAAATAATATGTTTATAAAACTGTTGTGACAATTAAATGATGATTTGTTTCCAAAAATAAAATTATATTTAAAAGCATTTAAAGTGATAAATAACCATAAAATGGTGTGTGCAACAACGGTATAGTTGCAAGGCAACTTAAGTATGATAAACTTTAATAATTGTTTGTTTTCGGTTGTTGTTCTTCTTCTAAGTGCCTTCAATTTAGTGCAGAATTTGTATATGAAATGTCAAGAGCTCAAAAAAAATTAAAAAATAATAATAAAAAATAGTTTTTAATTTAGTCTTTATTTGGGCTCGAGGTCAATTTCCATATTTAAGTAAAACTCTTTTCTGTTCTATTAAATATAATTTTAATTTTTAGTTTTATTTTCAATATTTCGAGCCCCATCGGTGCTCTTCTTCAGGATGAAATTTGGGTAAATGTGTCGTCTGTCTTTCGCAAGATTTAAACTATTATTTATAGTTTAAATCTTGCGAAAGTGAAAGTGTAGTAAAATATTACAATTAAAGAGGTAAGAAAAATCAATATGTGTCAATTAATATTTTATAAATTTTTTTTTTAATTCATTAAGTCATATTATGATTAGGTTGAAATATATTATGATCATATGGGAATATATTATGGTTGGGTGAAATCATATTATGGTTGTATCAAATCAGTTTCGTAGTTGGTGGGATCATATTATGATTAAGTGGAATCATATTATGGTCATAAGGAAATATATTATGATCATATGGGACTATACTATGGTTGTGTGGAATCATATTATGGTAAAATTAAATAAATTTATAGTTTTGTGGGATCATATTATGATTATAAGAATCTTAATTATGATCATATGAATTATACAATGATTATATGGAACTATTTATTGATCATGGAAAATAACGTCATGATAATATATGGTCAAAGTATCGTTATAAAATAGCATTTAAAAAAAACTTGTTATGATTAAAACTAATCATTATATAGCTTAGCTGCTAATCTTATCATAGTATGATGCTCTCTGATTATGATCACCACAACCATGTTTTTTCTTTGCGTGCAAGTAAACAAAATTATGTTTAAATTTTTTTATTAGATATGAGTACAGAGTACATTGTATTTTACTTAAACAAGTAAACCTTATTTTAATTAATTAATTTTCAATTTCAATTTGTTCCAGTGGCAAATCTAAAAAAGCATGTAGTAGCCCACATCCCAAAAAAGGGCTCCATACAAAAAAAAATGTTTAATAACAAATTTAATTTAAAATAAAACAGTCTGTAAATTGATCACCTTGTTTGTGCGCTTTAACATCCTTAGATTATTTTCTCCATTCGATGTCGGTATCCAACATTTGACGAGCTGTTGCCTGAATATATCTCGATTTATTTTGAAAAATATGTAAAAAATGGTTCTGCAAATTTCATTTCATTTCATTAATTTCATTTCATATATTTGTCCCACTTTTATTTTAATTTTTTTCCGCATTTTGCTTTAACAAAATGTTACATAGTTTTTTGTTATTGCATTTTTCAACAAAACCATATACACAAATGCTGCAATTCTTACAACAAATCAAGTTAATTAAGATTTTTTACATTTCGAACATGAAATATTTTCATTCAAATATTTTGCATCTTCTGTTTTATAAATACCCAACATATTTTTTTATAACATTCTTTGAAAAAAAAAAAAAAACCATGTCCTTAAAAAAATGTAAATATTTCATTTAATTTACAGTGCATGGACATGGAAACGTACGTATGTTTGTATTTACATGACGAACACAATTGTTAACAAATATCTAGGAAATAAAAAATAAAAAAACATTTATGAGGTTAATGAAAAACTTCATATGAAAAATTAAAAAAATTTTATAATTTTTTTCTTTTAAATAGAAATAAGTTATATTGGTATTTTTGGCCTTTTTGAATCGTAAAAGCCCTCTACTAATTACAAAGTACCTGCAAAATATTAGGTCAGTTCACACCAAATAGTTATGAATTAAATTTGTGTTTTCAAGTGCTTAGTGCAGTGAAGGGATCCGCCACTTTCTAATTTCAGTATCAACTAAAGTATCTTGATTATGTACTTATGTATATGAATAAAATGTAACAAAATGTGAAGAATTGGAAATAATGCAACACTTGTCCCTTAACTTAATTGATATTTGACTTAAAATTATGTGAACCCAACACATTTTGGTACATTTTATGGTTTTTTTTTATATTTTAATTTAGCTCAATTTAAATACCAAACTGCTTTTGGAAGTTATAAGTAATTTAGAAATGTTTAACTTAATTCGGTTTAACATTATGTCTATAAAAAAGTTTTCCACAGACAAACAAATATTGCTTAATTGATTTTAACAAAACACAGAAGTTAAGAGTATAAAAAGTGTTTGGTGTAACTTACGGAATAGTAAGCCCATATATACTCCTCTGTAGGACATAAACACAAAATAAACAAACAACTCACACAAATCTACAGTAAAAATACCCAACCAACTTTTTACTCATTCATAGTATTTGTTGCTACATGGAAATATGGAAATTCATCATAATAAATTAAATTTGACATTCCTTCCATTTACAGCGAGAATAGATGGATGGATAAATAATTGAGTGAATGATGCCATGTAAGCAGATACATTTGTCCGAGGGTTTCATTTTTCTTTCCTTTTGTAGTTCTATAGTGGAAGCAAACAATTTTTTTAAATAGTAACAGCAAATAGTAAATAAAAATACAATTATTTACTCGTATTTGTAACTAAATGAACATGAGAAATATTTTTCATAATTTTTTAAACATTTTCCTGTGAATTTGAGTGATTCAAAGTGGGGAAACCTTAAAAGAGGCTTTTGCTTTAAGCAAAATAATCAACAAAACGTCTATGCAAAATATAAACTTGCTGACATTTATAATGTTAAATAAATGCAATTGCTTGGTAGCTTAATGTTCAGAATTAGAAAATTATAAAACGCTATAAAAAAGTCACATATGTTTTAAGTTTTTCCACATCTACAGCAGCTTTTATAGAATATTTCGATAAGTGAATGCATTTATGCAAACCAGACCTTAAAGAACATTTGCTCGATGTACTCTTCTTAAAAAACCCCCTCCTGTTTCAAAAAGAAAATTAATTCTGTTTTCTGTTTTATTGAAATCTTTTCTTAAATTTTGGGACACCCTATATTCATCTAAATATTTTAGTTAGCATGAGTGTGGCGAGTCTGTGTTTTATTTATTTATTTCCATGCATTTGTTGTTGATGATATTCTGATGTATTTCGTGGTTTTTGTTATTTAGTCAGTCTTTCAATGAGAGAATCAGCAACAAAACAATTTTGCAAATTCAATTTAATTAACTTATAACAAACAACATTTACATTTACAAACAAGCATATGTATATTACAAACACATCAAGGATATTTGGATGAAAACTATATTGTGTTGCAAGAAAATAATTGTAGGTTTTAATAATACTTTACATATCTTTTTGAAAACAAAACAGCAACAGCAACCGATGATAAATTTTTATGTTTTTGACAAAGCAAAAACAAAGTTAAAAAGATAAAAATTATAAAATACGTTTATAAGATGGACTTTCAATTTTGTTAATGTAAAACTAAAATGATTTAATAAATTTGATTAGTTACCATGAAAACTAATTGTCTGAGGAATTTCTTCAAAATTATTTTGTGAGAAAGGTTGCATATTGAGGCTTTAATATTAATATGGAATTTTCAAAATGTTAATAAAATAAAAATTAATTTCAAGACCAAAAAACAAGTGGCTGGAATAGTGTTTTATCTAATACTATAAATAAAGAATTTTTAAAGAGTCTGCAATAGCTAAAGAATTTTGGTTGATATTGATTTTAATGTTGTTAGAACATAAAACTTATTTAAAGTATCTCTAGAAATTAAAAAGTGCTATTAAAAACTGACAAACAGTTAGCAAATCTTTAGAGATATAGACCGCTGGCTATAAAATAGATCGTGTAGTACTTAATGCTTATGCACTATTGATCCTTAATTTGAGCGGCCCTGTTCCAGCACCTTTAAGCACCTTTAAGGCACATTTGATTGTTTAAGTCCACCTATCAGCCGTTTAACCAATCTTATCTTTCTACGATTTAGGTTGTAAGGTAAAAGGTTTCCCCGAAAAGGACCTCATCAACAACCGATCAAATTAAGTCATGTGGGCAACTGTTTCCCATAGCACCAGATAGACTAGATATATCACTAAATTAGGTCTGTACAACCTCAAACATGGCAAATTTCCTTAAAGCGGAATGTGATAGTCCAAACGCACCGAAAAACACCTTGATGGCATTATCCTTAAATCTGTCAATAAAGTTTTCTTAAAAGCTTTAGAGAAATTAATGTTTTAACTTCAAACCGATTTATTGGAATTTTGACCACAAATTAAATAAATAATAAGTGGCCGACTTTTATATACTTCCGTTTAGCATTAACAAAATTGTTAGATTAAATTAAAAACTACATTTGTTCATGTTTCTTTTATATCTTGTCTCACGTTGTCTCACCCTTAAAGATTTTGTTTTTTATTACATTATTAGATGAAGATCGTTTTCTATACTTGATTTTATTCAATGCTAAGCAAATAGACATATAAAAGGTGATTTTTTAAGAGCTTCTGGATTTGATTAAAAAAAATACATAAAATATAGAGAAATGTATGAAATCTTTATTTGAGTCGATAGAACGATCTATATAATTTAATATTTAAAGATGATTTCATGTAAATATTAACCGCGGCTACGCCTCAAATGGTTTATACGCTGGGTCCAATTTTGGCAGAGTGTCTCTCAGCCGGTATCTCACGAATAAATTCTTCAATATTGGCTTCCAGTGGGTCAATCGTTGCAGGCTTGCTCGTATTACATGAGCCTTAACATAGCGATCAAGGTGACAAATTGACCGGCCCAAAACGTGAAATAAACTGTTCACCGAACTCGCCTCTCAATTGGGCCATTGTTTCGCGTGCTGTGTATCATGTGGCACCATCTTGCTGAAACAAGATGTCAGCCAAGTCCAGCTCATCCATTTTAGGCAAAAAAAATTTTAATCATCTTACGATAGCGCTCGCCACTCACAGTAACGGCACCAAATCGATAATTCATGTTCATCAACAACACGAAAACAGCTGAGGTGCAAAAAACAGTGTTGCCATAAAGAAAGTTAGTAAAAAATCACCCTTAAAGTTGTAAAGTTATGGATGTATGTAACATCCATAACTTTACAATGTAGGCGGCCGGCATTGAGTACCAAATATTCAAAACTTTATTTTCTAAAATTTAATCGATTTAGATCTATGTATTTTTTATATTTAAATAAATGTGTTATATTTTTTATGTGTCTTTTTTTTTAATTAATTTAAAAAAAATTAAGCCAATATGCTTGACAGAAATGTAGGCAATAAAATTATCTATTTTGTAAAAAAAAAACAAATAAATAAACTTAACTTCATTGCAACAACTTAAAATTAAACAGATTTTTTCCACTGTTAATTATTATTTTTTCGAGAGATGTTAGTATTTAATTATTTGTATCTACCTTAACTGTTTTAAATTTTACAAAGGAAAAAATACATTATCAGCAATAAAGCGTTGTCCAATAATGTTGCCGTCGCTATTGGCTCATAATGTTGTTGGATGTTTGGTTTATTTTCTGTTTATTTTTATTCTTAAATTTCTTATATTTGTATTTGTTTCTGTTGCCAGCTCCTGGCAAGTTGTATATTGTTTTTCAAAAAAGCAAGGAAGAAATAAAACAAAATAGTTGGAAAAAGATTCGTAATTTTACTACAAAATATTTCATTTTAAATGAAAAAATTCCATTTTCATTTCATGTGCATTGTGCTGTGCTCAAGTGTGTGTGTGTGTGTGTGTGTGTGTGTGTGTGTGTGCGTAATGGTACCAAGCTTTGTGTGCCTTTTGTTTTCGTATTTAATTTAACAAAAATTCTTTAATTTTATTATTGTTGTAGCAGTAGCTGCAGCAGCAACAACTACCAATTTTATAATTGCTAAAAAAAAAAAAAAACAAAAACAATAAAACAGGTGTTTATTAAAACCATGAGCAAAGCAACAGCATTACAATAACAACCACTGGTATAACAACAAAAATTAATAAAACACAAATCTTTAAATTTGTTTGTGTAAGAAAAACGAAAAATGTTTAAATTAATTTCCTCTGTTTGGGGTACAACATGACGTATGAATGTGATTTAATTAAAGCCTCAATTAAATATTACGAATACGTCTAACATTTCCGTGTATGTAACTTTATATTCATTGAGCCTTCACACATTAGAAAAATATTTAGTCGAAAAATTATTGTTCTCTTCCAAAACACACGGGATGATTATTAACCGACATAACATGTTTACGTGTATACAGCTTTGTCTGTATTAGTGTCTTTTGTTTTCATTTGATGTTTGCCTTTCAGCCTACACATTTCAGCGAACAACTTTAAAATAAGCGTAAAAGAGTGTTGCCATTTGATAAAATATTAAAAATGCTAAATCGTAGATAACAAATTGCTAAAATGTTCTACAATTTAAAAAAAGGGGCAGATTAACTTTGTCAGTTGTGCCAAACTTTAAAGAAAAAGTGTTAATCAAGCATTTGGCATTTTTTTTTGTTAATTTTTTTGTACTAACTGAGAAAAAAAAAGTGCTAAATCTAGCACTAAAAATGCTTAAATGGCAAGCCTATTTGTATTTATATTTACGATTTGACAGTCGACAGTTGAAAGACAAAGCAGTGAACCGTGTTTTGTAAAAATGTGCATGTATTGGTGTTGTGCTGGTAATGCGGGGTTGTAGCTGGTTGAAAAATTATGCCAGAAAAATATCCTTCTCTTCGCCTCTCTTGCCTATAAGCTAATTTTGTGCGACTTTATATTGTTTTCGTGTGTGAAGGCTCATTTAATAGAAAATTTTCGATAAATTTGTACTTGATAGAAAATTTGAAATTGTGGAAACTTTTGTAATTTGAAGAAAATTTTACAATTCAAAAAATATTTTTTTTCAAATTTAAGTAAATATTTAAAATTGTCACTAAAAATTTTCTTTGCATATAAAATTTTTGTTAAATCTTCTTTTTTTTAGAAAATGTTGAATAGATTTTCTTTTTATACAGGAATTTGGAAAAAAAAACTTTTTTATCGAAGATTTTCGATAAATTTCCTTTTTTCAAAGTATTTAATTTTTAATAAAGGGAAGTTTTCCTTTAATAGAAAATTTACACAAATATTAATCAGGTCTCACAAATTGTTTATTCATAGAAAGTCTGTCTATGAATACTGTCTATGAACATCTTCATTTTCCCATTCCCCGTAACTTCCTAGAATACACATGATATGCACATAAACAACCACTTTTGTCATCATTTAAATCTGCTAAATAACTTCTGTTTTGTCAGGAATTTCATTCACAAAACTATTTCAATATTAATATTTCATTAAATTAATATAAATTCTATTCTATTCCATTACTCATATTTAAGAACAATTTTACCATTTCGAGCATCAGCATTCAATTCAGTCAGACAGACAGACATTCAGTTTATTTCAATTGTAATTTATTTGTATTTCTGGGCAAAAGAAGAAAAAAGATAGACAGAAAGGCAATAACTATACCTGGTAGATATGAATAGAGCAGGCATTTCATAATTCCAAATGACCATAAATAAAGCAACAATAGCAAAACCAACAACAGCATCATCGGCAGCAGCTAACAACAGCATCAGTGGTTTAAATAAATATTTTCCTATGAATGAAGCAGTAGAGTTGAGTTGGTAAAAGTTGGAATTTCATGAAATTGGGCAAAATTGCCTCAATATTTTTGCGGACTTTTAAGGCATTTCATAACTTGTATTTTATTGTTCCGACATACGTTTCTGTTAATACATTTCATCATTTGCAAACAAAGTCATCATAAACTAGAGATGAATGCAGAATTTTTGCTCCATTTCCCTTTTGCTGCCAACCGACATAACGAAAAATCACAATAATTTGTATGTCTTTATGACATTGTGGTGCTGATGCATTTTTCAACTCTTTTCATACTTCAATCAAAAACATAACAAATGTAGATGTGTTAATATGAAGATGTGCGTGTGTGTGTAGTTGATCCCTATATGACAATGTATGATGCGCGTGTGTTGGCAAAATAGTGTTTGCTTCATTATCTGCATATTAAACTATAAAAGTTGCAAGAAAGACACAAAAACATTTGTAGCATAAAAAAATTTAATTTCGTACATGAACATGAAACCCACATAACTGAACTGGAATTTAAAACACAAAAATAACCAAGAATATTTTTTAACTCTCAATCTCCCTGTACTCTCCACTAGACGTTACTTAATTTTCGGTTTTTATATTGGACAATATAAAATGTTAAAATGTCAGCTGGAAAAAAAGAATAACGTCTTTCAAAATGAAAAAATAGTTTTAACACAAAATAGATGTGAACAATGAAACGGACAACACAAAACTTAATAGTGGCCTAATAAATTTAAAACTTGATTTTATAGAATTTTCCATTTTCGATTTCCTGCAACTGAAAAATTAAAAATGAAATCCTAATAATAAAGTTAACGTTGAAATTTATTTTTACCAAAAAAAAGGGAGTTTTTTCGATAAAATTATAAACGATAAAGATTTCTTTATTAGTTCTACACACATACACACACACACATAAATACCGACCAATTAAGATGTTCAGATGAGAAATTCAACATTTATTCAAAATGTTTAGGAAATCAGTGTCATCGTTATTGAATATTTGTCCGCTCCCAAAAGATATCAAAATGTGTATAGCTTCTTTACTTAACAAAAAATTTCTTACAATATTATTTTAAACAATTATTTTTAGTTTTATTCTGGCTCAAGTTCATTTTAAATTTCTTAGAAATTTAATTTTTTATTGTGAATGAATAATAATTTTTATAAAGTAAGTTTTTGCCGACACTAGCCGAGTGGAATGCATTTTCAAACCCAGCTTCGGTTTTCATCATCAGCACTCTTTGATCGGTGATTAGTGTTGGATGTTAATAATATCTATTTAACTCACATTATATTAGGAAATAGGGTATGGGGATTGGTTGTTGCCTATATTCATATTTCCTACCACTTGATGAGTGAGAACGAAATTTACTACAACAACTTTTTTCTACTTATCTTATCACTAATCACCGATCAAAGAGTGCTGATGATGAAAACCATAGCTGGTTTCGAAAATACATTCTACTCGGCTAGTGTCGGCAAAAACTTAATTTTCAAAAAGTTTTTATTCATTCATCACAATAAAAAAAATTAATTTCTAAGAAATTTAAAAAATGAACGTGAGCCAGAATAGAAATAAAAATAAAAAAGTTCGTAAAAAAACATTTGAAAATTCTAATATTATTTTTAACTTTGAAAAAAAAATGGAATTAATTGAATATTTTAAAGATAACGAGGAAGTCATCTACAATTTGTTTAAAGATATAAAAATATATCTAAAACTTTTTGATAGAAAAAAACTTTTAAGCAGTTTGTATAAGAAAACATAAATAATGGAAAAAAATTTTACGAAACTAAACTTTTTTTAACAAAAATAAATATATGACAAATTTAATAAGAAAAGATTTTTATAATTCGAGAAATTCTTAAAAAACCTGTGTTTTGTGTTTCTATAAAGTCCCAATACAAGACAGAATCAAAGCGAACGAAGTGTGTTGCGGCACACAAAATCTGCTATTCATTCTGATGGTGTCTAATTATGGTCCTCAAACTCTTTTTAATATCGAAAACATTGATAACAAAAATAATTTAGGATTTCTACTTTTTTATGGTCCTTTGAGCAGGATTGTGCTTGCTGGCGTCTACCACCCCGCAACAACTGGGCTGCATATTAAATTCTCCAAAATTGCACCAGTGCACATTAGGTCAAATGACCACTTTTTTTGTGCGAAATTAATAACGACTACAAAATAATGGTATTCAAACTTAAACCTGGGAGAATTTTATAAGTAAGAATAACTCAACTAAAAAATTGGAGTTTAAACCATTAACGACCAAAAATTAACCCTTTTGCAACAATGCGAACAAAATACACTGTATTTAGTAATTTTTTTTTAAATGAAAGTGTGGAACGTGTTCGCGTTTATTTAAAAATTTTGTGGAAATTAATAAATCAAAATTATCCATAGTCGTAATATATACGTTAAACAGGATATTTCTGCAGTTGTTTCTACAGGCACACGTGGAAAAAGAGCAAAGTAAGACGTTGCTTTTGCTCTTTATTATTAAATCACGCATGATTTCTGTCCTTAAAGACATTAATCGTCTGTGAGATTTTTTTTCTTTTTTGAGCAAAAGTATGTATTGTTAGAGTTATATAATTTTGCACAGAAAAAGTGGTCGTTTGACCTAATGTGCAGTGTTAAAACTTCGCCATGCTAAGGTTTATACAGTTACACATTATAAATATCATAATATAGTCCTACTAAAATTTTTAACATGAACTGCTTTTAATTTTAGGTATTTTTTAAAATCATTTATATGTATTTTAAATAGGGATTAACCTGCAGTTTACATTGAAACCTCCTAATTACTATTACTAATCATCCAAAAGCAAAAAGTTGTGGAAAACGATAAACACTTTAAAGCAAAAATACTTTAATTCTTTTTTTCAATCATCGTTCATTATTTTGTAAAATAAAAGTCAAGATAAGAAGAAACATACCTTCATAAAAATCTCCTTGTTAAAATATATCTTCACATATGAGAATTACTTTAACTTTTTTTGAGACAATCAAAAATTATTGTGTAAAATATAATGTAGTTTCCATGATCAGAGAATAACTCTTAATAAAAAAAAATTCTGTAAAAAATATGTAAATTTTTTCTTAAAAACAAACGGTTTTTGTTCGAAAAAACACCTTCAATTAATTAAAAAATCGTTAATGAATACAAACGTTAGTCTAAAACTTTAGCACCATCTGTTAAAGTTGCGAATAATTTTTTCTCCATTTAAATTCGCGTCACTCTATTACATCTATGTATTTATGTATAAACACACATACAAACATATTCTTATACAAAAAATAACTTGATATAAAATGAATGAATGAATGAATTGAGATAGAAAACCAAAAACAAATAACAACAACAATATTATACGAAATGAAACAATACCGAACATATTTGAAGCAACAATAATACAGATGTTTCCACGATGTTGGTATTTGTGCAACAAAAAAATGAATCGGTTAAAGTAAAAATAAGTGAGTGAGTGAATGACCATATGGCCTTTGACCTTTGATTTTCATGAACACACACACACACACAACCCTCTCAACCCCCCAACATACAGTTAGTTAAAGTTTGTGTGTGTGAGTATTTTCTGACAGTTCGTCATGTTATAGACTCCCATTTGCCTACAAAAGTTCCGCTGGATATGAGTTGGTTGCAGTATTTAATGTAACGTTTGGTATGTTTGAATTTTTGTTCATATTGCTTTGGAATGGAATTTTTACAACGAGTTGTTGTTTAAGGCTCTGATTCTTGTTCATCTTCATCACATATGGCAGCTTGGACTACATGAATGTTTACATATGTAGATACCAAAATGCATGTCCGTATGAGTGTGTTTGTGTATTGTGGCATTTATACATACATATGGAATTGTTTTATTATTAATCCCTTACATTTTTCAAATTCAGTTTCTAATTCATATTGACAAATAGACTTTTGGGGTAAATGAAAAATTTGCTTTTAATGGAAGTTGCGAGAGATGACTTTTATCAAAACAAAAAAAAAAAACAAATGTTTTAAAATACATACGCTTAAATAGATTTCAAATGATAATTCAAACTGTAGGAATTGATTCATACAGTTCACCAGTTAGTTGGCATTAAAAACAGTGTTTTAACAAGAAGTTATTTATAAATCATACGCCCCAGTTTAATAACAAAATTACTAAAGCGTATAAGAGTGGAAAATTTTGGTCATTTTCGGTTCAGAAATCTGTAACTTTTGAATGGATGAGTATTTTTGTAAGATTTTTTTTCTGTTGAATAGGTGGGACTTTAAGCTTTACATTTTTGAGTTTTTGTATAAAAGTAATGTGTTAAGTAAGTAAAAGAGGTGTTTTTATTTCTTTTCTCATTAGTTTTAATTGTATTAACAACTGACACTTGTTAGATTAGACTTTTAAGCCACAATATTTACAAGGTTCAAAGGTTGCATTTTTTTAAAACATGTTTAGCTGCAGTAAAGTTAAAATAAAATTTAATTTGTATCAAATATAAGATACTTAAAAAATGCTTTTAAAGTTTCATGTTTAGATATTTTATTTTGGTGATTATTTGAATAAGTTTTTGGTACAAAATATTTTGATTGATTGATTATTTACAATGAAATAAACTATTTATTTTATATATTTTTGGTTTTTTTTTTTGTTATTATAGAGTATATTACATATTATAAGCATACGTTAGTATTTGTATATATAACATTTTTTGTTTTTTTGTTGATTTCGACGATGTCTGATAAGAGCTGCATGGTCTTCCCCGTTTTTGTAAAGAGTTTAAGGACTTACCTGTTGCTGGCAAAGTAACAAAAAATCCTATATTTAACCAATCTTCATTTCTTTCAAGAAACACTTTAACAGTTCTGTTCGCCTTCTGCCAACGATTATAAAACTCCGGTATTACCGATTTTTCAAATTTTTTAATATAAGTTGTATGTTTTCTTCTAAAAACTGGTAGTTTTTAACAGATGCTTATCACTTTCAATGTAGGCAAGCATTAATAGGCGCATCGCACGCAAAGAAAAAACATGAATAATCTGAAACCATCATACATTTTTAGTTTTTATGATTATCCGTAACATATTTATAGTTTGGACAAATATATATAGATTCTTGCCATCATATATATGATCGTGGTATTGACGTAAAATATGACTACAACCATATTATGATTATGACAATCATTTAACGATTTTAATAATCATAGAATTTTAAAATTGTCTGTGATCATATTACCGTGACCATATTCATTCATGTTTTTTCTTTGCGTGCGAGCACTTCAAATTATTCATTTTTAAATCCGTTGTTTTTTTTATGGAAAACCAAATCGTTTATACCGATTATAAAGAGATTTTGTTTGACAAATCACGTAAATAATTGTCTTGTTTAATAAGAAACGCAAAACTGCCAAAATCAAAAAAGCTTATTAAATTTATATTTTTTTTTTTTAAATTTCTGAGCTGCTCAACATTTTTGCATGCAATTTGTTTATATGCAAGAAAAGGTAGCCAGTTTTGATATATCTTTTAGATAATAAGTTAAACTTTAATTCTATATTAAAACAAGATCGGTGGCACACGGTGCCAATAGTTAAAATCCTAATCAAATTTGCTTAGGTACGCCAAAAAAAAAAAATTATATATTTCAAATGAATAATTTTCAAATCTGCTAACAATATTTACTAAACTCTTATTAAAAATGGAATCTGGACAAGATACACTTTCCAACAAGATTTAACAATCCTAAAAAAAGTAGTTATAAATATTAATAATACGCCCTTGAATATGGTGTAATTTTATCTCCCCAAATCTTTAAAGCCAAAAGTGGTGTGTTCTGTTAATATGATAGTTATAGTTTCTGCAAATAATTATTGCTTGACATCTTAGCTTTATGATAAAACTTGTTTATGATTAATTTTAAACATTCGCCAAAATCAATTATGAGATGCATTCACCCTTTATTAACCACTGCGTATATCTGTTGACCAAATAAATAAAATGTTACACTTAAACAGTGTTCAATCATTTCCTGTACAGGATATATTAATGTTACATTTAAATAAGAAAACTTTTTTGGCGATCGGTTTTTGACATTCATGCACGTTTACCTTTCATAAAGTAGTATTTCTCAATATTCTATTCACTGCTTTTGCCATAATTAACCATATTAATTAACTTTTGCAATAATTTCATTGTGAGTTTATTTAAAGTAGTTATATAATAGAATAAATAAATATATTTTAGTGTAACAGAAGCAAAAAAACATACAAATTGAATTAAATATTTCAATATATATATGAAACTAAACAGAAAAAAATTTAAAAAAATGACCAGCAATTTAAATACAAACCCTAAATTGTAAAAAAAATAATTAACAATAAAAAAACTAAAAAATCATTCAGTTGAAATAATTAAAAATCAAAGAACATTTAGGCATCAACAACATCGTTAGCAGCATTGGTTATTGATACAACCACAATCATTATAACTCAATACAAATGTTAAACATTAAAACAGTCGAGGGTAAATAGTGAACACATTAGCTGATAATTTGGCCAAAGACGCACAAATAGCCAGTGAAACGGGTAGATCGAAGGACCTGTACCGTGTTACGAAGGAGATTTCCGGTCATAGCCACCAAAATGTTAAACCCCTGAAAAATGAGCTGGGCGAATTGGTATATGCCAAAGATCAACAGTTGGAGTTGTGGGAGAATTACTACACTAAACTTTTGTCGGTCAATCCGACTGAATTTACAACAATATGTGACTGCGAGCGAATGCATCATATAAATAACGTAGAAAACGATATAAACAATGCAACACCCTCATCCGAGGAGATAACAGCTGCAATTAAATGTCTTAAGTCCGGTAAATCTGCCGGACCTGATGAAATACCTCCCGAGATTCTGAAAATAGACATCTCCCTAACAGCGACCGTTACTAGAACCTCTAATTTCAAATTTTTGGTTAAACGAGAAAATTCCGGATGATTTTAGAGAAGGTCTTATAATCAAACTCCCAAAAAATGGAAACTTGCAGGATTGCTCCAATTGGAGGGGTATTACTCTTTTGAATATCGTGAACAAGATCATAGCCCACATCCTACACAATCGCATTTCAACCATTATTGAACCACAGCTAAGGCGAGAACCAGCGGGCTTTAGAACAAACAAGTCATGTATTGATCACATCAACAGCTTGAGGGTAATTGTGGAACAGTCGGCTGAGTGGCGCTCACCCCTTTACTTAGTGTTCGTTGACTTTAAACGTGCGTTTGACACATTACAACACAAAGCGATATAGAAAGATTTAAGATGCAAGGGAGTTCCCGGGAAGATAATTAATCTCATTAAGGAGCTACACAACAACGCATTTTGCTCCATACTCCATGAGGGCTCACGAAGCAAACCTATTAGCCGTCAAGGCTGTGTTTTGTCTCCACTACTGTTTAACATAGTACTAGACGTAGTTATGAACCACTGTATGGATATGAGTCATGGTATTTCATGGGGCCTTCATGATAGGTTAGATGATATTGATTATGCAGATGACGTCTGTCTTCTATCCCACAGCTTCTCCAGCATGCAATCCAAGATTCAAGCCTTTGCTAAACATGCCGCCAAAGCGGCTCTACAAATTGATATCAACAAAACTAAATCAATGCGCATTAATTCTTTATGCAATATGAACTTCAAGCTTTCGGGCCAACCCATTGACGATGTTAAAACCTTTTGCTACCTGGGAAGTATAATTTATATATATATATATATATATAATACTAGCTTTTAACCCGCTACTTCGTAAGCGCA
>NDXZ01024688.1:9518-20057 GCA_003055125.1 Paykullia maculata | reverse complement strand
GATTTGGCCCAGACAAATATAGCGCTCTTACTTGTTTATTTATTTGTAGTGTTTTCATGTTTTTTTTTAAATAAAATTAATGAGTATTTTAAAAATAAATGATTTAAAGGCGTGATAAATCTTGTTTTTTTTTTTCAAATTAAACTATAAAAGAGAATTAGCGCCCTTGAGATTCGGTTATCGCAACAACCTCAGTTTTCGTAACGGCCAACATTTCTATTAGTTGCTTTAAACGAGGTCGCACTGTATTAAATTCAATTGTTTGATTTGTGGATTTTTTTGCGGACTCCTTTTTGTGTTTAACTTCCTTATCATGAAAACTTGTATTAAATAATTTAATTTTTTATGTATTTGCTTCTTTTAATCTACCATTAATATATGTGTATCTCTAAGCCAAGCCAACCAGCTATAAACTTATAAGTGACAACGGTTTTGTAAAGATGTTAGTGTGAGTTAGTTTGCACTAACGTTTTGACTTTGGTTCTCTTTTTGTTTTAGTTGATCTCTTGAATTTATAGCAGTAATAACGAACAAAAAAAATCTGCTTGAGGTCATTTTGGAAGAGATACTACTACATTTATTGAGAGTTGCCGTCCGGATTTTTTTTTTAATATACCTCGTTGAAAAAATCGCACACTTGAAAAGTTTTTGTTACACCTTGTTCATAAGTAAGAAGGGTGTATACATATGTACATATGTTTGTACGTACATATATTCTGAATCGGGATCGAGGGCGGGTAGATGTTGGTGCTATTTAGACACTGATGCCAAATCGCTTGGCAAGTTAGACGATTAAGTAGCACGTCTAAATTTTTTATTTTTTTAATTTAAATGATTTTATTAGTATAATAATAATACTTTTCATATACAAACAATAATTTAAATTTGTTACTACTTTGTCCTAGCTCTAATATGAGTTGTACTTTACAAAAAAGGAGATTTGCTTTTTAACTAGATTCTGATTACTTTCATTTTTAATATAATTTGGTAATGTGTTGTACAGTTGCAGGCCCTTGTAAAAAAGATTTCGTTGCATTGCCGTTGAATGTACTCTTTCAATTCTAAAGTTGTTCATATTTCTTAATTGGTACGGTTGTGCTTCTCTGACATATACTATTTGTTCCCTTGAATATTCCGGAGCTTCTCCACGTTCCAGTTTTTGTATAACATTTAAAGTGTTGAGTGTAAGCCTCTGTCTTATGTTTAGCCATTTTAGGGATTTAAGCATAAAGTTGATTGATGTGTATCTGTTGCATTTTCATATGGTTCGCATTGCTCTATTTTGAAGTTTTTCTAGTCGATCTATCTGTTGTGAAGTGCAGCATGAATATAAAATTGTTGACCCGAATTCGAAATGCGGTTTTATTATGGTATTATATATATTTATTGCCGTTATAACTAAATATTTTATCTGATCCACTTTTTCTATCATTTGATTATTTATTTTAAAAACTTGGTTACTATTTGTATTTATTTTTAATATATTTGTTTTGTTTTCGTTCAATTTAAGTTTGTTCATCTTCAACCACATGTTAACATTTTCCATATCTTGTGTAAGATTATCGTGGCATTGTTGATTCGATTCACCTTCTGCTAAAGTAAGCGTATCATCTGCAAATAGGATTATTTCACATTTATTCAATATTTTTGGCAAATCTTTTATATATATTATGAATAATAAAGCTCCCAGAATTAAGCCTTGTGGTACTCCATATTCGTTAGTAATTGAATTAGATTGCACGTTGTTTACTTTTGTTATTTGTTTCCTTCCCGTCATATATGATTCAAACCATTGCTTCCATTTTACGGCCGACAAGTTTAAAATTTTAGATAATCGATTCGAAAACGCTAGTTAGGCCGAGAAAATAGATGCTGTTCGTAAGTGTGCAGGAAAACCCATTGCAATCAGTTCCTCATCGTGCAAAACCGCCTTTGTAACCGGTTTTCAATTTTTGAATACTTTACTTATAATTAATCAATTTATCCTTACTTGATCTCAAACCCACACAAAACTTTTATCCAATCGGAATATTTTGTCTACTATCAGCTAAGCAATAAACGCTTGGCAGAAGGGGGGAGAAACTAAATTCTGCGTTATTTATTTTTTTCCTAGTAACTAGTCTACTACAATTCTGCACTGTCAAAAAAAGCTAGATGTGAAACAAAGTAAAGTGCATTGCCATCAATAGAACCTAGTAGAATATTTATCACCATATATTTTGCGATCAGGCTCTACTGTACATTAAGTAAATAAAAAGATTTGAGTGTATGTTTAAATTGTTGTTGAGTTTTAATTGTTATGTACATATGTATGTATGTATGTTTATTAAATACATACATAAATTAGAACAACAATTTACTAATATAATAAGAAAAAAATATCAAAATTAAAATAAGAAAAATAAATTTAAAAATTTTATAATTCTACAAACAACAATATTCGAAGATGTCTACAATGAAAACAAAAAATTTATCTGAACATCACGACCAAAGTAAATGGTCATTAAAGCTTTCCATTATTATTTTTTGTTGTTCATTTCGTCTCTTAACATGTGTTGTGAATTGGTTCCAAACATTTTTTAATTAGTACTTTTTTCAATACCAAGACACTAACAAAGTTATATTTTTATGCTGATTTTGAAAAATATCCTGAAAATGCAAAATAGACTTTTTTAAAATACATACATATGCACCTACATATATGTTAAAAAGTGGATATGTAAGCAATTTGCCTTAATAATAAAACGAATTGAAATAAGTCTAAGATTTAATTCAATAGCGTCCTAAAATATTCCTATTGAATTCACTTTAATAAAATTTTATGTTGTTAAATTTTTAGTTGAGCTTAGACTTTTGAATGACATTCAAACACCTATCATTCTTCTAAGAATGGTTGAAATAATATACAATTTAAAAAAATCTGTTACTTTAAACCGCAAAATTTGTTCATAATTGAGTTTGTTTTTCATATACATATGTATGTATGTATGAATTTAAGTATCTCTTACGATATATTAATTGCTGTTATTTTTTTAAGCAAAGATATTTTATATTTTCTGATAAAGTAAGCAAAAAATTGACGATCTTGGGTACTTTTCTACATCAAATAATTTTAAAAAAGTACAATCCTATCAAGTTTACCATTCCTGTTTGTTGTATGTGTTTAGTATATGTGTATTAAATCCGTTGTTGTTGGTTGTTTTAGTTGTTGCTTCTACAATTTAATATGGTTGTTGTCTTTATTATGTTATGTAGCGCAGCAGCGCATTGAAATATACATATTTTTCATTTATAATATATAAAACGAATATTAAATAATTAATGAGCACAAATGGCAGCAATAACAACAATAATATAAGCAAGCTTTACCTTTTGTCTCTCTCGTCTATGTATACATTTTTGACTACTATACTAACAACAGCAATAATAAAGCTAAGAGTTGCCAATTTCAGTGCAATTATATTCAAAGAATCGTGCAATATAAGTATGTACATATGTACATAGGTATGTTTAATATAAATAAAAAAATAATGTAAACACCGGTTAAAGCAAATTATCTTTTTTAACAAAACAACATCTTTAGACCTAATAGTTTTAAATTAATACATAGGTATGTACCTACTTAATGTAAATTCCTATAGGGCGATTTCGCTAAAGAAACTTTTAGACTTCAATATCCAAGTTGAAGAATATGCCAAAAGAACTAAAACTAATAATAAATCTATATTTTAACACCCCAGATTATATTAAATTTTTACGATCTTATGCATAAACCATTTTTTAATTAATTAAATAAATTAATTTAAAAAAATAAAAAAAAGATATTCAGAAACTTGTTCGAAACACATATAACCGACAGTTTAAGACTTTATGTTACCGGTAAATCGTTTAGTGAAAATATTTGTTTATTCGGACATTGTTCAATTGTTGCACGCGATGTATATATATATAAGATATGAAAGTTATTATCTATCAGAAATACTATCGTAATAATGTTTTTAAACTTTGTAAAAGTAAGAGTTCATACGTCAATCGTTATCAGAAGGACATACATACATACGTTCTGAATTTGGTGTTGCACCCGCGATAGCATTTTAATTAAATCTTCCTTATGACTATTGGCTATGATTAATTTTAATTATTTTAAAGAAATAAAATGGAATTGAAAAAATTAAAAACTTTAAGGCCAAAACTCAGTCATTGAGCAGTCCCACAGGAGAACAACATAAGGCTTTATGCAAAAAATACATTTTTCTTCACCTCTCTTGCCTATAACCCTAATGTTGTTCTCGTTAATCATTTTCTCGTGTGTGAAAGCTCATTAGTCAAGTATTTGTAAACCAAAATGATAACTGTTGTTTAATTAATACGGGCTTTTCGGGCCTTAACTAATGGCAAATTAGCTGTAAATAAAATATTTTTGGCAATTTGTTAAATTTTTTTACCACGTTGTCTTGTCGTGTAATTTTTAATATTTCAAATATCATATGGTAACACTTGCTGACAACCGCTACAAGCAACAATATCCAAACACTACTAAGTGAACACTACTGCACACACACATTTGTATAACAAGAAGTGAAAGTATTGTATTTTTGTGTCTGGTTTTTAGTGTTTTTTTTCTGTATTTTATTGTGTTTTAATACTGTTGCTTGCTCTCTGGTAATAACTTATTGCAGTGCAGCTTAAACTAAGTCATATCTCGTTTGTCTGTCTGTCTGTCTTCATCATTCATTTAGTTAGTTTTACATATGTACATATAAGCTAGGTGTAGTTTATGTGCATACATACATTTGTATATGTAATTTTTGTAGTTGTTGTTTATTTATATCTTAAAGTTAGCGAATTAACTTGCAAAGACTAAATTTAAGTTGAAAAAATAAAGCAAAATAAAAGCAATTGAAGCAAACAAAACAAGTCGAACAAAAATTACAGTAGCAACAACAACGGCGAAAACATTGTGACCACACTTGAACAATAACAATTAATGGTATATACCAGAGATGGAAATTTAGTACTATTGTATATTTTGTAACTCTTTTGAATAACAAAAAAGGCCGTGTTATTCAAAATACATTTTTATACTCTTTACATTGCTGAAATACATATACATACATATGAACATAAGTTTGTATAAGTTTGTCATTCGGTTTATAGTATTTTTTTGCAATATTCTTTTGCAACCCTATGGAATCTTTTAGATAGATGTAGTATATAGGTATGTATGGAAATAATATGTTCCAGAAGTCAATTTTTAAAATTACCTTTAATTCAAACTTAAGTTTTCTCATTTAAACAAACTAATTACTTTATGGATTTAATGAGTTTGAATTTTGTTTTCAAATTCGGTACTTGTTACTCTGTAAAATCCTTAAATATTTTATTGTTTAAATTTCAGTTTGTTTGTTCTGCAACAATAAAATAAGTACCTATACCTACATACATATATGGGAAATTTTCCGAGTAATAAATTATTATATTAAAATTTCATTTATTTATTAATGCTTTTAAGTTGCTATATTAAGGGTTGTCGAATAGTTGTCATGATTTTCTATATTATTAGCTTTATGTTCGAATTGAAATTAGTATTTCAATTCGTAGGTACCTTTAAAAAACTGAAATTTTGCAATTCATGACACAGAAACATTTATTTGACGTTTTCAAATCCATTTTTGACAGGAATTGCATTTTCTTTCATATTTATTAATTGTTTTTCATTAGTATGATCTATTTTATTAATTATTATTATAAGCATACCTATAATAGGTATACATAGGTATGTGTTGTTTTCCTTTATTTTTTTATAAGTTTTTATTTATTGTAGGTAGGTATGTATTTTGTTATAGGTACAAAACTCTCAAACTAAGGTAATAACTTAAACCACAGTTTCCTATAATACCTATTTCCCTGTTTTTATTTTTATTATGTAGGTATTTTAAAACTTTTGGCATTGATTAACGTAATCATTCTCTCTTTTGCTGTATAGTATGCAGCGTTGCCACTTTATCAATAATTATGTAAAACAGTACTTTTTCATATTTTTAAAATAATTTCAATTACATTTTTGAATAACTAGACACTTATCACTGAAATTTAAATATGTATTTTTAAAAACTTTCCAAAATATTCACTTGCTTACATTTTTTTCTTTAAAAAAAAGACAACATAATTAAACATTTTTTCTGCCGATTTGTTTTTAAATTTATAGGAAGGTTATAAAATTTTTGTCACCTGTATTTAATAAATGGTTGTTAATGGAAGCTTGCGTTGTGTTGTCGAACAAAAAGAAGGGCTGGGAAGTGTTTGCAAAAATTTCTTAAATACCTGAGTGATTTATCATACAAACCAAAATTAAAGAACTGGTAAAAAAATATCTTGATTATGGTATTGATTTTCGAAATTCTCTTTAGGAAGAATTATGTAGAAATATTTTTAGCAGTAATAATGTACTCACAGACGAAAATTATGTAAGATTGCAAAACTGAATGTATGAATTTTTAACATTGTTTTTTTAAAACTACATTTCAATGATTTAAGTACCTATACCTGCCTATAAAAAATATATTTTTTTAAAAGGTATGTTACGGTTTTAAATATTTTTTGTCCAAGCAGCTCTATTATCTTTGCTTTACCGTTGGCAACGCTGGTACATAACATGTATTTTTTGTAACTGGACTTCAGTTATAGAAAAAAAAATTGTTTAGCTGTTTGCTTGTTGAATTTGCATTGTTTCTACTGGTTTTGAGGTTAACAATTTATTTCACAGTATTTGTGATCTTAAACAAGACTGCTATAAACTTATAGTAATTCTCTCTTCTCTGTCATTTTTAGAGTTTATTTTCGTGCTTCAACGGTTTTAATTTATCTGTTTAAAGTTTAAACCAAATACACATATGTAGGTATACATACATATGTATGTAGGTATGCCATACAAAGTACATACCTACTTTATTTTACATGTTAAGAATGTGAATAATAAATAATATTAAAAATAAAATAATTATAAAGTTTTCAAAAATATTTTTATTAAATTGTATCTATACAGAAGACTTGAGAATTTTCCAAATTCTTAAGAGTTTTAATTTCTATATGTCATATATGTATGTATATGTACATATATGTGATATAGGTATGTATGTACACACTTTAAATAGGAAGTTATTACGCTTAGTTTTTTTTTTTAGTTTCTTAGTTATTTAATATCAATTTATGAAAAGTGAAAAATAATATATTATTTACTCGTTCGTGGTTTTAATTAAAATTCCTATAAATAAATCAATTTTTATAATTTTTAAATATTTTAGTTTCACACCGACCATTTCAAAAAGTTTTGGTGTGCATATAAACTTTTTTCATTTCGCTTGTAACACATTAAAATATTCTAATGTCCCTTCGCTAATATGGTTGGTATTAAACAAGTTATGTATTGATGTGCAAGAAAAGGTCATACCAGTATAGGTATATGCCCTTTTTGGCTTCGAACAAAATACGAAAGTGCTTTAACGCAAGGACGTAATGGTATTACAATTATTTATAAATTAACCTTGCACAGTCTTTCTTTTTTTTATTTAAAATTTTAGAACCTTATAAAACCGAAAATGTGCATGTAAGACGTTAAAATTTTTCGTGTATGGCTTCTTGGCCAACATTACCTTACCAGTTGTCACATAAGGCGTATTCTTTAATATATACATACATATGTAGGTATATTTTTTACTATATGGGCAAAGATTTAAGATGAATATTAGGATTCAATGTTCCTATATCAAAATTAAAGTCATCGGTAGAAATTAGGCATGGGCAAATGCAAAAAAATATCGATTCGGTCGATATATATTAATTTCAAAATATGTATATATCGCTATTTTTCGTAAATTCAGAAAATACAGGAAAAACTTTCTTTATAAAAAAAAGTAATTTTTTATTAATGTTTAACGGTTTACATAGAAACATTACATAATACAAAAAACTATATTTGTGGTATCGCTAGAAGCTCCTCTGGTGTAACACCTTACTGTGTTAACTAAATAAAATAAAAAATTATTGTGATCACACTATGAAGTAAGGCTCTGTAAAAATTTAATTGAACCAGCAATTATCAGATAGTGACAAGGAGCCACCTCTCTGTTTGATGTGTTCACCTGTAAAACGGTTTCTACCATCAGGTACCGTCAGTTTTACCGCTAAAGCAACCCTTCGAAGACACCGAGGAAGCCTGACAAACTAAATAATATCCAACGGTGACTTTAGAAAAAACCGGCGTGAAATGCTGGACAACCACAATTAGGCATTGGAAATGTAATCGAAACATTATCCACAAGTTATGCACAATAGAATAGCTAAGGCTGAATAAACCTCAACTATGAAACTGTTTATAAAAATGTTAAAATTTCACACTTGATACTACATTACACTACATTTTACTATTCTGGATGAAATAAATGTGCTGTTTTTGTAATACAAGAGAGTGTTTTAAGTAAAATGTTTGTATGTGTGCATATAAAGTATATATATTCTGGACCTGTCCGTGTGTTGTTTGAAATCAAGTTTTCGTAGCTCCCATTAGAGAAGCAAGCCGATTGAAAAAAAATTGGTGGCGGCTGAAGAGCAGACATTTTCGGCGGCGGCTATCGGCTTTGCGCCGAAAAAAAAACGAATAAAACAAAAAAAAAATTTAAAAAACAATTTGAAAGAAAAACAAATTTGTGCATAAGTAATTTAAGTTGTTTAAAAATATTGGAAATTGTTTTACAATATGTCGTAGATCATGTAATCTTTTGTAAGGATATTTCCATACAACAATACTAGGTTATATTAAAAAATAATAGACAAGTGTTAAAAATGTTATTTTTATTAAAAATAATAAACTTTTTTTTTTATTTTTTTGTTGCGTCAAAGAACTTTTTATTCGCTGACCTCTGGCGATAAGATTAATTTTTTTCTTATAATATCCTGTTTCGCCAAAATCCTTATATGTATGTATAAGATTTTACTTAACTTTTAGTACCTACAAACAGTACAAACACGTTTTATTACTATTATTAGCGGTAAATGGCTTAAAATAACTAAATTTTACAGTTTATTATAAAAACTTTAACGAAACACTTTAAAAACTCCAAACACAAAAATCCGTTTAAATTGAAATTTAAAAAAAATACACAATGAGTAACCGTGCTGTTAAATAATCAGTACTGATTTCTCTATGTAAAACCATTAAAACTAAAGAAATTGACTATCAAGTTTATTTTTGTATTTAACAAACAACAGAAAAAACGGCTTGAAATTAAGCCGCTGATCAGCCAAATGTTTTGGCGGCGGCTTGTCTAGTCGGCTATCCGGCAGTTACGCCGTTACGGATTGCTTCTCTAGCTCCCATAGGTCACCCAGACTTGTGTAAGGTATCAAATTTTTGAAAATACTTTCGAGAATATCGGTATCGATAAAATCCATCAACAACCGGCTGAGATATAAAGCAAAAAAAGACGACTGTCTTTTTTTTTTTTTTACACAAAAAAATTATTGTTTTGCAGCTTTGCCCAAATGGGCCACACATGGTGAAGGGTATAAAAGATTTGGTACAGCCAAATATAGCGCGTTTACTTGTTTTAATTCTTACGAATTAGCAATTTGTTTTGGCTAGAAACTGAAAAAGTTTCGCGTATAGAAAACACATTGAAACAAGCATGGCAACAAAGTACACGCTGATATTTATATACGCACACCTCTCTGTTAAAAACACAAATTATTTACTGTTAAGATATGACGACAATGAAACTTCTGTATTAGGTTTTCATTACATATCATTGGCATCATAATGTACTTATATACATACATACAGATTTACGCGTGTATTTATCATTCGAGTGTATGTAGGTACATATATACTATCTTTTCTTGATTTTTTGTTTTTGTCAAACGACTTAATTTATGCGAATATTTTTGTATGTTTTATTGTAATATAGAGCGTAAATAAGCCACACTGTTTAGAATTTGACTAATACCTACCTTAGGTAATGAAAATTTGATCAAATAGGTAAATATCCGTCTAATAATTAATAATACCCATATATTAAAAAATGTTGTTATAAAAAAATAATACCTACTTGGGATTGCCCTTCTCAATATCGTATTTTGCTATAAACTGTATATCAATATACATACGGGTGCTGGCTAAAAAGTTGGAAAAAAACAAGTAAGAGCGCTATATTTGGTAGTGTCAAATCTTATATACCCTTCACTTCGTGTATTTATGTACATATGTATGTATGTATATGTAAAAAAAATTTTTTTTGCCTATAGGTAGGTAGGTACCTACCTATCTCCAAAATAATTTTTTTGCTTATAGGTACATACATATCTCGAAATTTTTTTTTTTTATTTATTAAAAGGCTGTCATACACACAAATACATAGGTATAATATTTTTTTTGTAAAAAAGAAAAAAAACAATTTTTTTTGCTTACACCTATGTACCTATCTCGGAAATTTTGTTTCTTTTGAAATTCCCAAAAGGCATGTCTTACACACAAAATAATAATTT
>NDXZ01024661.1:0-20377 GCA_003055125.1 Paykullia maculata | reverse complement strand
ATATATACCCTTACCACATGTGTGTGTGTGAAGGGTATAATTATATGCATTATCTGCTCATATAATTGACACAAAAATAAATAAGGCCGATTTTAAAAACTTTCGTGATTTTTTAAACAATTTCCAGTAGTTGGTAATTTTCGAATATGTGAATTTGTATAATTAAACAAAATTATAAGATTATTACTCTAAAAATTTGCTTATTCTGCATTGTATTTTATAAATTATTTCAACATTAATGTTAACCCACACCCTTCTACTAATGATCCATTTAAATTTAATACAAATTACCCCAGAGCAAAAATTTAAATTCATTTAAAATAATTTATGTATATTTAATTTTTCTTTCAATGATTGTTTACCTAAACCACAAACGTAGTTTCCCATTTTGAAAATTAGTGCATAATGATTTAACTGCCCGAACATAAGCACGTTACTATTTTTGAACTAAACATAAAAACTTAAACATAAACTAAATTTCTCTTTTGATTTTTACTGAAAAAAAAAAATCAACACTTAAACGATCAATAAAATTGGTAATTTTATGCAGACTTCAAGGAAAATAAAATTAGTTTAAGAAATCTTTGGGATAAAAAACTTAATAAAACAAAGTTAAAACAAAAAGTATTTAACAAAAAAGAACAACAAACAATAATTTAATAAACATACTGTTGGAGACATAAAATAAATAGTTTGCAACTGGTTTATTGTTGTTTATTTGTAGATTTCATAGCCTTAAGTTGCAAGTTGCAACAAGTGTGGGTTGATAGGCATTTGTAAGTTAATAAATGGAATTTAAATTTTAACAAATATGTAACATGTAAGTCGTTTATTTATAAAATGGGCTTACCTCCATTTATTATTATATGCTGATATTAGAGGGTTTTGTTAAAAAATATTCTTAAGTTTTTTTATGTTTTCGTCACCCTAAAGATGTTTGAAAATATAACGTAATACATATTAAAACATTACTGCAAATTATTAAAACCTTTTTTTGTTATCTTTGCAAACTTTTTTTAATTGACTTAAACCACTTTCAAAACCAAGGGTATAATGTCGCACACAAAGACAGATTGATTAAAAATAAACTTTTTTTAAAATGAAAAATCATTAATAAATACAAAAGCTTTTGGGTACAAAATTATATATACATATGTATGTATATGTTCGTAAATCCGCAGAGCTACAGCGTGTCAAAGTGGGCCATTTCGAGAAAGAAAAACTTTTATAAAACCTGCATGTTTTAAAATCGCATAGTTTAAACTTTGTGTAAAAAAAATGGAATGACATAGAAAAAAGTTTCGGCTGCCTAACAAATATTTAAAAATTGTCTACAAAGAAAGCATTTAGCAGAAATTTTAAACAAATAAACAATTTATCAGAAATTCTTTTTAAGGTTTTTCGTTAAAACATATAAAATAATAAAAAGATTCACACACTTCTTACCATATTTATTTGCGATCGCAGCACTGTGCCGTAAGTCTTAACACGACTTGTCTCTGTAAATGTTGTCTTTTAATTTAAAAAAAATTTTCATTTCGTTAAAAAATCATCAGGTTTTATTTTGTTTGGTTGTTGTTTTTTGTCATATGAAATGTTTATGCTTTTCTTTAAAGCATCGCAGTTAATTATTTGATTTAGTCATGATTTAACTAATTATAACTATAAATTATTATATATGGAGAGATTGATGAATGCGGCTGGAGTAAATGCCTTCTACATGTAAGAATTCCTTTTTTTTTATATATTTTACTTTCATTAGTTTAATATTTATTTGGCCCATTAGCCTGTACATTGCTTATTTAGTGATATTTTTTTTTGTGATGAAATGCAGTTAAGTGATTGATATTTGTTTTATTTTATTGAAAGAAAAAAGCGTTTAAGTTTGGACTTCTTATTTTGCTGCTGTTGTAGTTGTTGTTTTTTCTCATAAATATTTTAAAGCGTTAAAGTGAAACGTAATTGAATATTAAATTTTTGTTTGTTTGCAATTATGATAGTTTTTATTACAATAGAGACATTTTATTTTAGGAATAATAGTGTAAGTTATTGTTTAGTTTAAGTCAATAGTTAAGAAAAATTCAAGTTTTAAATGAATTGACTTTTTTCAAAAAATTTGCATTACAAATTAGTTAGTCTTTTTTAGGTATTATAGACACCATTAACTTACTAAAAGTTTATATCACCACAGACACACAAAAAATCAAGTATTCTGTACCTCAATCAGTCAAAAGTAGAGTTGTCAAAAGTACGGTTAGCACGGATTTTCTTAAGTTGAGTGCAAATTGCTTAATATAAGAATTATAGTTTTAGACGAAAAGGACCTAACTGAAGACAAAGAGACTTACGTTGAGAACTTTATTCTTGTTTTAAAATTTTTTTTTTAAATTTTATGCATATTTCTTAAAAACAATGCTATTTTCTACTTGCTTTAAGAATATTTTAGTATAATTCGTTAAAAAACTTTTAAAATATATAGAACTGATTTTTTTTTATATAAAATGAAGTTTATATAGGTTTTAATACAATAAATGATAAAAATATTATGTTTTAATGCTGATGTGTGTAACATTAAAACACTCTCCTTGAGTTAAACTATCGACCTAAAACCACTTTTTAGGTAATTTTTAAAATATTTTTATGAAGTTTTATACGCATGAACTTTTAGATCCAAAGGCGAGCTATTTTAAAAACGGTGTATGAAAGCGATTTCTTTTTCTACTGAGTCCCCATATAAATGTTGTTGCCCCTATCAAATTTCGCAAAAACAGAAATTCACCGAAATCTTCATGAAGCTGCCAAAAAATATTTACATTAAACCTTTTACTGACCTATGTCTAATGTCGCAATTGCTATTAAATTGAGCACCAATAATTTTATACTTCATATGGTTAACTATGACGACTATAACTTTCTTGTTTGTTTTTTCTTTAAATTTATTGACGCTTTTGGTGCAACTATTTAAAAAAGCGAAATTGTAAATAACTTTTGAAAAAGTGAATTCATTATTTAAAAAATTTTAAAAGAAAATTGCAAGAAAAAAATAGTAACAAAAACATCGTAAACAACAGTTGACTAACAACGTTAATAAAATTTAAAATATTTATATTTATGTTGATAATTGTGAGATGTTTGACAAATGAATGTTCATATGTATGTATGTTTGAATGTATTAAGGAAAATGTGGATAAAAACAAAAGAAATACTTTCATATCTTTGACTTTTACAGTTGCTGCTTCTTAACAACAACAACAACAACAACACCGATAACTAACGCTTAAGCTTTAAAGAAAGTTTTTTTTTATCAAACGCATTTCTATTTTAAAATTCTTTAATCTTATTAATTTTCGCAAGATGTCAGTGCCTTAAAACTATGTTTGTTTTTGCAGTTTTTTTGTGATTTTCTTTTTGAAGTGGTATTGAAGGTCATAGTATATTTTCCTAGTTCTACTACGGCGTTCTTTTGTCTTAACTATTGAAATTAACAAAAATCAACTGAAAATGAAATAATCAAGAAATAAACAACTTGCAATGAAATTGAGTTTTTTATTATTAGTTATTATTGTAGAAACCTAATAGGTAGCTAAGGAAACATTTATGACACATCTTAAATCTTTAAAAACGCTTACCTTAATATTCAAAACTGCTGTTTCGTAGAGCTGAACAGTGAAAAAAATTTAATTAAGCGAGTCCTTATCGCCAAAACAAATCCAGTAAATCGTTGTATTGCATAACAATGCAGTGACTATTCTGACATAATACATAAAAAATGGTTAAAGTGTTCGAAAATCCTGAATGATTCCGATATCTTGAGATTATTATCCTTTTTCAAAATACATATCAGTAAATACTAAGATTGTAATCACTCGAAAGGCATAGTTTTGTAGCAGTCATCTCTCGGCGATACCCGAGAGTACACCTGAAACGTTTTTTTTTAAAATCAATTTTCAGAATAATATATACATATGTATGTATTTTCAGAGGATATAATGCCCAGAACAATAGTGTCACAGTTAACTTGACTTTCAGAGTTGACTTTGTTGAAATGATTTTGATAGGGCTACAAGAAGAGCGAGACTTATCATTGTCTATAGGTAGGCCTGTCAAATGACCTCCAGAAGATAAGTCTACTAAACGCAATGTAGATCTTTTGTATAGTCCACCTTTTTTTAAATGTTTCTTGCACATTGAAATTGCAATTACTTTTTGGTCAGAGCAAAGACTAAAAAATTTGTGTTGCCAAATGGTACAAATGGTAAAATTTTTTTCAAATATATTTGTAGTTTATTTCAAAGCTGCAAAATAATAATATTTTTGTTTAAACAATTTTTTTTTGGTGGGAAAAAAACGAGGCAGTCATCTTTTTTTGCTTATGTATATCTCAACCGGTTATTGATGGATCTTGCCAGTTTTCAATACCGATTTTTTCCAAAGTATTTCCAAAAGTTTGATATCACATACAACCCTGGGTGACCTATGAGAGCTACGAAAATTGGATTTCAACATACACACGGACATACGGACATGGCTAAATCGACTTCCCTATCTATAAGGATGCCGAATATATATACTTTATAGGGTCGGAAATTAATATTGTAGAAATTACAAACGGAATGACAAACCTATATATACCCTAACCACATGTGTGAAGGGTATATTTACTTAGTGCTTTAATATTATTAAGCACTATTGTATGTAGGAGGTAAAAATTAATAAACTTAAAAGATGAATGTTGTTTTAAGCCTTAAAAGTTCTAAAAATATCTTCATTACTTAAGTTTATTAAAAGTCTTGTAATATTTCTGGTCCTTTAAAAGGTTCCTTGACCTGATTCTGTTTCCTCTGTAAACTTGAGAGCTTAATTTTTTCTAACCTATTAAGTCCTTCGTTTAGTAAGCTTAGTAAGCAGTTAAATACACACGAGCTTAAATAAAATATCCTGCAAATGTTAAATTGCAAATTATTAAAACTATAAATACAATATTAGTCACAAATAATTGAATGATTTAAATACTTGAAGTATCTCCATTCGTCCCAATGAATATCATTCAAATAGACACTTTGGCCTCAATTGTTATTACTTCTGTCTAATGTGTTTTTCGGTTCACATCAAATTGCTTTAGCTTTAGTTTAGTAAAACTGTTAACTTTACTGTTTTACTGTTAAAATCATTTACCTCTACTGCTAGAATTGCAGCGCATCTTTTACTTTTGCGTGCACTTTGTTCATAAACTAAGCTACTTCAACCTGTTGAAATGTGTACTCGTTTACTGCTATTTCTTTAAATAATAAGAAATAATTCGCTCAAAGTCTTAGTCAGGGTAAACAAAACAAATAAAATAACAAATCTCTCATTTGCAGCGATAAAGTCATAACTCAAAAAATATTGTTTTTAAAAATATGTTTATCCAAACTACATACATATGTATATATTTTAAACGAAAAGAGCGGGTATATTTATGATTGTTTGTTAAAGTGAACCGTGTGCCAGTAAAGACTTAAGTAAATTGGTTCAAAAATTGTCCTATGGATGGATTTTAAAGGTGAGCTTTGATATAAGACCTGCATTCTAATAAACCTGTTAATAATAATTCTGCGAAAATCAGGTAATAATCTAAGATTTACTCCTCGGAACCACCTAATCGCTTATCAAACTGTTAAAAGTACTGGAGTCCTGATTAAATTTATCCCAAATGACTATTATATAAACGCAAATCTCTCTGTCAAATTTTGACAATTGTTATCTTAAAAATCTAAAAAAAATTTTAGCATTAATTGCATTAAATTTTTTCCTAAAAAATTTTTTAAGAGCATTCATGCTTAGTTTACATTTTGTGTTATTACAATTTTGTCACAAGTGGGCTATACATATGTATGTATTATAAAACTTATATCTTGTATCATAGCAAAATTAAATAAATTAAAATAAAAATGATCAAACAATGATTAAGTGAATATTAATGTATTTCCTGGAACAAAAGAAACAGAGATATTCGTGCAACATAAATCATATATGTTAACGAAAATGCGTTTTATACTTAAGTTTTCATTAACAATAGTTTGAAACACAAAAAATATATATTTAAACAAAAAAATGTAACGGAAGTTTATTTAAATACGTAAGTTGATGGAAATATGTATAGCACACTTACCTAAAAATGTTAAACTTTTATGTGAATAATTATGTATTTCTATGTATGTATGTATGTGTGTATGTTAAATTAAAAAATTATTATTGGGTTTGTTTGTTTTTTCAAGAAAAGGGAATTCATTAATAATAAAGTCAATTAAATATTAACATAAATAGAGAATTTATGAAAAAGTTTATAAAAACAAAATCGAAAGTAGATAATTCTTGGAATGAAAATAATGACCTTAAATATTCAAAAGCGGTAAGAAAGGCATACTATTATCCAGAAAAGAAAACTTTATTTGACTTGGAGTCAACCTTTTCATCATTATATTTTTTAACAAAAGATTTAATGATTTATATAAAACACTTTGCTTTGCTAAACTTTTCAAGAAACAAAATACTTACATTAACATTATTTTAACATTCTTCAATGTATCACAATTCCAAAATAATGTGGCTTTTTTAAAAAACCACAAAAAAACTTTATAAAAAACCGCAAGTTCGAAAGTAGGTCTACTTCTTTACTTAACTTTTTTATCTTTTTGTCATAATTACATATGGATGTATCTACTTGTGTTAGTTCTGTTTCTTCTTCTTCCTCTTCCTCTCCTTGATTCCATTAGTACACATGCAACATACATAAAAAGAGATGAATTCATAACTCCATTAAAGTTCACTGACATTTCCCTCTTGAGAAGAAATAAACTTGGAATGTGAATAAATATAAACAAATGTAGAAGAGTAATTGCTTTCTTCTTGATTGTGGCATCATCTGGTGTTTTTTTTTTAATTTTTGTTTCTTTATTTCAACTAAATGTATTAAAACACCTAAAGGAAAATTGTTACACCTGATTCTGTAATAAGAATGTTGAAGATGGTGCGTAACCACTTTGAACAGTGTCGCTTATGATTTCAGTCAAGAGCACTTCATATAAGCTGGCTGGGTGTTTTTTCTGTTATAACATTAAAAATACATTCGTTACGCATTCTGTCTGTCCAATTGTCTGTCTACGCCTCTTGTGAAAGTTACTGGAAAATTACTGGAAGAACCAGCTACAAATAACCAAAATACTTAGTTAGTGCAAGATTAGTTATATTGCGTAGAGTACATGTTTAAATATTTTAGAAAAATTTTCACTTAACCAGAAATTTTTTTTTTACTTTAAAATTGTGTAGAATATTTAGGTGAATAATAGCATCTTAAGCAATACCCTACAATACAAACACCTGTATGTACGTTTTTACGTCTTAGATAAGCGACTTCTCTGCCAATTTCATTTTGAATTCATTTCATGGCTACAAACGTTACCCGTCAAAAGTTTGAAGTTTGATACACTCGTTCGTACGTTGTAGGTTAAATTTACCACAAATAATCCCTACATAAACACAAATATCCCTGCCAAACTTATTTTGCGGTGACCAGTCCATAATTGATCCTAATATGGGAAAGTCTAAAGCCTAAACGCTGATAAAACTGTTAAAAGTACTACAAATAAGATTGACCTTAACTTAAATCTTCTCAATCAAATTTTGTGGTGATCGGTCTAAAATAAGTTTTAGGTTCACTCTCGAAAATGAACCGTGTAAAAGACATGAATATATAAAAACTCTGTCCGCTAATTTCTAAATCGCAATAAAAACTCCACACAACTAATTAAAATCTTAATTAAATTAATTTTGTGGCGTATGGTGTCTTCAACTTCAACCTTTTAAATGGGTTTTTAAAGATTAAAAATGGGCTTTTTTATCGCATGGTTTAGTTGTTAGAAGACAGAGGGCGAATATTCTTCGGCTATTAATTCTGCTCTATTGTTACTGCCCAGTAGTTGCATTGGATAAACCGTTGATAGTCGTTTTTTTTTATTAGGAGCCCCTTGCGCAAGTATCTAAAATCTAGATTTCCAGAGGCATATTAAACATTTCTCCTAAATACTTAAATCCCACTTGGTTTTCTAATGCCAAAATTTTCACTGTCACTGCCAGTTAATAAACATTAATTGCGGACTGACAAGAGTTATTAAAACCGGCCTACCAACTGAATAACTAGAAATCTAGCTTTAAGCGTAAATTATCAGACAAGCTGACACACAGACAGTCACTGGTCCAGCCACTTGAATATTATGTTTTAATTGTGCTTGTTGCTTGATCTTTGGCTGAATGGATACTTGATTGTGTCAATTGCAAAAGTATGTAGTAACGCAGTTAAATATATAAACATCCATACATGCATATAAGTATAATCGTCCACAAAAGTAGCACAAGAAATTTCGTTTTTTATTGAAACGACAACGAAAGTAATTTGGCCAGTTTGTCCAAAGTATTACTCTGATGTATCGTAAATGTGGAAGAAAATAAACTGGCATGTGTGTGTTTGCCCAAACGTGCAAGTGATGTTGATGAGGACACCATACGAAGAAGGAAAACGAGTGTTTGCTAGCTGGGCTCTAGGGGATTTTGGAAAAAAAGCAAAATTACCTTTTTAAATTTTATTTATTTGTATGAGTATTAGTAGAAATAAAAAGTAGATCTATAAACAAGAGGCTGCGTTGCGTTTCGCTTTTTTTTGTTTTTGTAAATGATTTTTACAACAGTATGATGCTTTCATAAAAATGTTTACATTATTCCTGATTTTATTATTTATTTATTCTTTATTTTGTAGATAGTTTTTGTATGTTAAGGAGCAATTTCACTTTTGCTATATTAAAACATATGGTAGTTTCCATTTAAATTGTCCGATGACATTATGAGATATTATCCTACAATATACAAAATGTTAATAATTTATTTCGTTACGAAATAACCCAGCTCATATATATATATATGTATATTGGTGGTATATAACACCATAATGTCCAGTTAAAAGCTTCTGGAATTAAGCTCTAGTAGAAATAAAACAAATTATTTTTAATCAAAAGGATGTTTACCAGTTGCTAACAAACTTCTATTCAATATTGTAACGGGTCTTTTTGAAAGCATTTAAAACTTGAGGACGAGCCTGACTTTTAGATAAATATTAATGATAGTTTGAATTTTGTGCTACTGTATGAGTGATTTTAGTTGGCTTATTTACGTCACTATAATTGATTTAAAACAAAAACTATGCCCTTTCAGGTCACCCGTGGAAGCTATGGCTGGCAAATAACTCGCTTAAGAGAATTTATTAATACTTCTTTAAACTATAATAATTTTAAGAAGCTTTTATTTTATTTAATTAATAGAAGATTTATATTTTCAAATTGTCTAAGTATTTGTGGAAACATCCATATCATCAATTAATATACTGAAGTATGTACGTTTTCGTATGCCAGGCCCTACCCCCTCCAATTGCAAAATACGTGTAAAAAGTAGATTTTTATGTACAAATTGTGTATTTTTTATCTTAATTTTTTTATTGTAATTGTTGCACTTATTTGATGAACAAATTAGAAAGTAAAATTCTACAACAAAAGCAGCATAAAAAAATAAACTTAGAAAAATAAAACTACAATTCAAAAGTTTTGTTTTGCGTTTAAAGTACTTTAGTATCAAGTATTGTAACTTTAAGTACATATTTAATTTTATTGGATTTATAAGATTTAGATTTAATACAAGCAACTCCTTATTTATATCCGCATATCATTAAGCATATTTTGGATTTTAAAATTTAAATTGAACAATAATTTGTTTTCTTAGTTTTTGCGATATTATTTTGTTAAAAATCATAATTTCTCGATTTATAGTCACAAAGAAAACAATAGTATTATAACTTTGTTAATTATTATAAAAATAATATAAATAAATGTATAAAACTATACAAATAAATAAAGATTGTATAAGAAATATTTGCACGGCCAAAGCCAATAGTAACAAAGGTTTAATGATGGTCACCACTATGTGAACAAACATTTTGAGATTTTAAGTACTTGGGCCACTTTTTTTTATCGAACTTTTTGATTATTTTATTGTGTAATTTTTTATGCTTTTTATTTTTAATATCCTTCTAATTATTCCTGTACAGTAAATGTCAATTGTTTGCTACGAGAACTCTCAAAACGATTTGGTGTTTTTATATCCATCAAAGCTAAAATTCCAATTGACAAGATGCCACTAAGAAATACACTGACGAAAATGCCAGCCCATATGGGCGCAGTTGTAAAGCCAACACAATCGTACACATCACCGAATTCAGAGGCACCATTGAGCCAAGGTTGTACCTTTAGAGAAGGTTAAGTATAAAATGAATAAATAAAAATTATTTATAAAGCCTACCTGATAATCACTGATTTTCATAACATCCGTTCCATTTGTAAACCATAGATCTCTGGATGAACAACGATAGGAAAATCCTACTGGAGCCGAAGGTGAATCAAACATGTTGCCGACAACAGTTAAAATATTTTTATAGTTATTATATTCAATTTCGACGGCCTTCATGTGCCATGTACCAGCCCTTAAAGTGAAATTGAAGCGCATAAATAATTTCTCTTCACCGACCTTAAAGATAATATTCAAACGTCCATAGCCCTTGGGGCTTTGATCATCAAAGGTTATTTCTTTATTGTGTTCTTTCAAAACAAAGCTGGTGTTTAAAGATGTAAGATTTAATTCGGGCGCATAGTTGACGTAAAGTATGGCTTTTTTGCCTGAAATTAAAATAATATTTATTTACACAAAATTAACAGACAATTTTATAAAAAGTAGAAAGAGGGAAAAAAACCTGTCAAAACCTATTTGCGAAGAAAAATGATTACAAATTAATAAATGTAAATCGAGCAAAAAATCAAATAATAAAAAATGAATTTATTAAACATTTTCTATAAACAGATAATTATTTTATTTTTAAAAAGTATCGCATTTAACAAAAATTTTCAGTAAAATTGAGGTAATTTTTTATATCAGAAAAAAATATGTATATCGAAGTTTAAATTTTTTTTTTAAACTCTAAAACCATCCTCAATTGGGGTCTGTCTCGCTACGTTGGTAAATACTACGCAATTAAGATTAACTTACCTCCAGCTACATATATAAAACTTTCCTCAGTTTCTTCACTTGTTGGTGGCGAGGAGGTGGTACTTCTGCCTTCATCAATTTCACCTTCTTTCGTTTCACGTTTTGAAACAAAATGAGCTTCTTCTTCACGACTGGCTAATATGCCCAAAACTTCACCTTTTCCATAAATGGACACGGCATCCGTATAACCCGAAACAATTTCGGAATCACTTTCTTCATCTAAGCCACTCAAGTTAATAACCTTTAAAAATTACATATACATACATTTATACTTCCATTTCACACAATTTTTAATTTTTTTGTTTTTCCATAAAACTCACTTACCTCTATATTGGCATTATAGTTAAAGGGGTCGGCTGCTAATGAATGCTGTGGCAAATAAGTCCAAGCATTATCTTTTACCAATTTTTGAAATTTCGGATATTGTTCACCGTCCAGGCGCTTTGTATTGTTGCGTACAAATAAAACTATGGCTTTAACGTCACGAAATAAATTTGAAAAATCATTTTCTGTAGCTTCTACTAGAGCACGAGGCTGTAGACTTATGACTTTTTTATGACCCCAAAATAAATATGGCCCACTAATATTAGCTGCAGCCAAAGATACTAAGCTTAGTATGGAAATGACATAAATTAATTTCATTATTTGTTAAAAAATGTTTTCCAATTATTTCAATTTAACTCAATTCAATTTGGGAGTAATTTAAACAAATACGACGATTTTATGATGTTACAGCAAGGACAAGTGCAAAATCTATAACAGTATTGTACACAAAATCAATACTGTTAATAAAGTTGTAAGGCGCAGGCTTTACAACAGACAGCTGAGTGGGAATAAAAGTGCAGGCAGCTGTTCTGTAAAAAATAAAAACAACCCTTCTCAAAATGAATAAACATCTAAACTTTTACATGTATATGTAAGTATAACAGTTATTTATTAACAGAATTTATTATACAAGTACATGTGTGAGTGTACATATTTATAACTTAACAAAAATTATAACAGTTTTCTAAAAATTACACTTAAACAACTAAAAACGAAGAGCGTCAACAACTTTTCGGGATGCACACTAGGGCTGGAAGAATTGCCGCGTTTAAAAAAATTATTGCCTGAAATTATATAAAAAAGAAAATTCAAATAATGAAAAAAAACTATTGTAAACTACTTTAAAAACTAAAGCAGTTTAAAAACTTAACTCCTTGTTCTGTATTTCGAGTGAAGTTAAAACGATCGAAATTGTAATAATATTTTTGTTACAAATATTTATTATTCACAACATCGCTATAATGGGAAAATCGAGGGAGTAAATTAGTGTTTTTAGATAAAGTGATTTGTTACAAAACGTCACAATATAATATCAAGTTGTTTAGGGAAAATTAATGTGCAAACAGACAGCTTTAAAATGATTTTCACAACAAATATAACCACATCATTATTTCAGATTGATAAGTTCTTTTGTGCTGTCATTAAAGCAGCCTAAATGGTTTACAAAAATGTTTTCCCAACTAAATTGCCGATTTTTAGTTTGAAATTAATGTAATTCTTAATTTTATAAGTGTTCTAGTTGGTGTGGACAATGAGAAAAACAAAATTTCAATTTTCTTATATATAATCACAGTTAATTATGTACATATGTAGTAAGGTTGGGTAAAAATATCGATATATCAATATGTCGATATTTTTTTAATATCAATCTATATATTTAGTCGATATTTTACTTTGCTATATATCGATATATCAATATTTTTTCTTGCAATTTAATTTCGATATTTTTTAACTACGGTCTTGTATTTTATGTTATTAATTTGTAAAAAAATCTTCTTGCTACAGTCTTTATCGAATAGACTGTTATAATGTTTGTATTGACAGTAATGGTGAGTTTAATTTAATCCCATTAAAGGTCTTTGCAAGTCTATAGCCACAAGATTTTATTCACACCCGTAACTCCCAAGTGTAAAAGTTGAACATTTTTATATACAGTTTCATAGTTGGGGTGTATTCAGCGTTAGCTGTTCTATTGTGCACATCTTGTGGATAATGTTTCGATTACATATATGAGGAATTCACAAGCTAACTTATGATATCATAATGTCATATGTCCTAAAAATTTTAAATGGTTTAAGTTGCTTTTCATACTAAAAGTCTCCTAAAATAATATGAATCTGAATGCTATGTTTATTGTGCTGTCGTAAACTATCTTTAGCCAAAGAGAAAAAGCAATAACAAAGAACTTAAACCATTTTAAATTTTTAGGACATAAGACAATATGATATCATAAGTTGCTTGTGAATCCCTCAATATTGTTTTGCTTTTAACGTATTTTTAACAAAGCATTAACAGTGTGAAGTTGTGTGTGTCCAGCACTCCATGCCTGTTCTTCGCTTAGATATTTACATAGTTCGTCAGGCTTCCTCGGTTTCTTCGAAAAGAGTTGCCTCAGCGGTAAATCTGACAGTTCCCGATATTATATGCTGTTTAACAGGTGAACACATCAAACAGAGGGTGATCCTTATGTCAGTATCTGCTAATTACTGGTTCAATTAAACTTTTACAGCGCCTTACTTCGTAGTTTAACCACAATATAGTTTTCTGTATTAATTGTTTTTATGTTAACCGTTAAACATCAATAAAAAATTACTTTTTGTTAGATAAAGTTCGCTTTTCCTGTATTTTATGAATTTACAAAAAATATCGATATATCGATATTTTGATCGATATATCGATATTTTTTGCATTTGCCCATCCCTAGTATGTAGTATAAAATTATAGTTGTTTAGTGTTAGGAAAATTGGAAACTTAATTCACTTTTGTGATTTATTCTACAACTTCAAATGAATTTACAATATTTTTCATACACAAATTTCTAAAATGTAAAATAAAATGATATTGCCTTTTGGATCTTTACTTTTTTCTCTTGTCTGCTCTTGCACTTGTTCTTTTCTAAAGTGCTAAAAAAGTTAAATTTTTATCTTAAATTTATAATTGTTTTATGCATTTTTTTGTTATTGAAAGCTAAACATCGTCTATTATTTATTTTTTTACATGAAACAGTAAAATTCAATAGCAATGTTGATCTTAATTTTTCTATCTGTCTATTCAATTTTTATCTATGTACATATGTTCATATATATTTTAATTATTCCAAAAACCTTGATATAGTCTATTTAAATCTTGGGCATACATATTTACAAAGTCAAAAAATATTTTCTTTTTTATTTCTATTATTATTATTATTATGTTGCATTTCAGGGTTTAACAACATTATCTCCTAATACTACATACTGACCTAATAGAAGTGACTTACGTTTTTCCTTAATATCCCTTACACCACATGTTCTGTAAGAAATGCTGTTCTTACGTTTGGAATTAACATAACCCGGTATAAAAAGACTGGGAGCATCTAAGTGTCCTGCAGCAATTAACCGTGACATGTCCGATTCTAAACGATGTGCTATAGGTCCCTTAAAATGTATAATCATTTGTACACAGCTGCCACCATGTAGTTCCTTTGTTTTACGAGCATCCACATCCAACATCCATTCGGGTATTCCCATAACCGATCTGAGTTCTTCCAAAAATTGCGTCCTAAGAATTTAAAAATCAAAAAAAATATTTTTGCCTAAAACAAAAAATGTACTTACACAACAAATCTTGGAGGTTTTTGTAAATTAATATATTTGAAAACATTATGGTCTGGTTCAATATTAGCACAGGCAAATCTTTCGCCTGAAAATTCTGGACCAAATATTACTATAGAACGTCCTATGGCTCCAACGGGCCTTTCAAGGGGAAAATTGGAGTCAGTATAGACACGACGTTCACCACCAAGATCTAAGGGTAAAAAATAATAAATATTAGTTGTTATAAGAGTATCAACTTTAAAGGAAGTTGTATAATTACCAATTGTTCCTAGACGTGCCCCTACATCACCAACATAACAACGCAACGGATTATCGGGTCCACATTCTCGTTCGTATAAATCACGCTAAAGGCAGAATAAATATAAAAATATAAATACATACATATGTATATATACATGAGTACATATACCTGAGAACCTAATCTACATACATATATATAAAAAAGTTTTATACAATATTTTACTTGAAAATCCAAAAAATTTAACTTACATTTAATGGATCTGCCAGCTGAGTAAAATACGGATTCCAGACATAACCACCTGCAACACAACGTGTATTTGTGGGTTTGACAGCAGCATCTACCCCAACAGGATTTACAAATATCTGCCAATTATGATTGCGAGTCTGCAAAATATTAAAAAGTCATACATTTTATACTTTTTCATCTTAAAAACATCTCACCATATTTCTATCATTTTTGCCCGGATATCTTAACTTAACCTCAATTACTGTATCTGATTGACTACCATCGCTATGAATCAGTTGAGTCATTTTAATATAACCGTAAGCATAACCAGTGGGGTGATGAAAAGAAGCAATACCTCTTAATTCGCGCGCTTCACTGGGAGCATAACCACGCTCTAGGGTACTGCAGGCCCAACGAGCATTGCGCTTTTTCTTATGAATCACTACCGAGCGACCAATGATGCTGTTGATGCCAAACAATGGTAAATTGGTGTCATTGAAAGTTCCTTCGTACTGGGTCAAAGAGTCTAGGGTACCAAATTTTCCACTCAAATCACCCATTTCGTATTGTTCAGTGCTGCCCTGGCGTGGAGGAGGGGATTTTTTGGGATTGACGTTGTAAGGATTGAAGTGGCCATATAGAGTAGAATCTTCGCAGGGAAAAGCTAAGTTGGCTTCAACAGGTGTCTAAGAATATAAAAAATTGTATTTAGGCTAGTTCTTAATAATTACTACAAGAGGTATTGCACATTCTACCATATGTATATGATAACCACTAGTTTGGTCTAGGCCCTTAAATTGTACTTCAATATTGCTGATATCATACTCCGATTGTTGTGTTATCTCCACTTTGCCGGAAACTGTTAGTTTGTCACCATTAGCATACCAATCTTTGGCAACAACTTTTCGTCGAAAATGGCCGATAATACTAAAGAAAAGGAAAATTGTAAATAGTTTATAGAAATATGCATCGATTTTCTCAGATTACATTGAACACGCCAGTCTTTCGCCTCTTGCTTTGGGGCCGAAATCATCATAGATAACTAAAGATTTGCCCAAAATGTTATGTCTTCCCGACAAGGGTAGATTTGTATCGGTAAACATTAAGCGACTTGTTTCCTGAGCATTGTGTTTACCACCTGCTATACTTAAAGCGCCTATACGCGTATCTAGAGATCCAGCACGGCACATGGCCGGCAAACGGGAACTGCAATATTCATCCTCTGAACGATTACCCCAATCAACCTTATACGGATTGAAAACATTTCCTGTGGATATGCAACGATTTTGCCAATCATAGAAATCCTTTCCTGGGGCACTACTATGGATGGCCCATCGATGGGAGAAGGTATTATTTTGTGTAGAACCATCTGCATGTATCATGTACTCAAATATTACTGTCGTATCTTGCCAAGGCTCCTCAGCTGGCTGACGTAGAAGTACTCTACCCACTATTGGATATCTAAATAAGACTTGGGCTGTAAACATTTGTTTTTGATAGCCATTCTTTTGATACTGATTTATGGTGCCACAACTCCACATTTGCTCGGTAATATTTTTAAAATTTGTTCGATTGTAATGATAGATCACCAAACTTCGATAGGCTATGCTGTCTAAACCTTGCAGGGGTAAGAAAACGTCCCAATATAAACCATTTAGTTCAGAGCTAGTTCCCGGCAGAAATAAATGATGATAATATTTTTTATTACGACTCTGCAGTTTACCACTAACTTCGCCCACAGGATATTGATCTTGTGTACCATATCCTGGTGGTGGCATTGTTAACTTCTCGATTTCTCTGGGATTATAGAGGGCTCCGGTAGAATCACAGTAATCTGGCTTACCCATTTTAAGGGGCACCGGAGGCAGGGTATGAATGCGAAAAGCGGCTACATCCTCAGCAAATTTTCGAGCTATATGTTGAACATTTTCTCCAGCAGTATTAATAGAGAAATTCAAAAAGGTCGGATCAAACTTTGAACGCTGAGTCATTGTAACTTCTCCCTTAATACCATCATGATTAACAAAAGATCTAGAAAATAAAAAGGGAGTGATTTTCGTTTTTTTTTTAAATTTATTTAGAAAACATTTGTTTAACTTACTTATAATTTAACTGTTTTACATCTCTTATCTTTGTACAAGCCAAATAATTCTCTGGATGTTGGTCGTCAAACAGAACCAAATACAAAGTACGATGCGGTATTGTCAAATCGGATGGCAATAAAGCTAATTTTTCATCGCGAAATACAGCCCTTTGCGAAAGACGCAAAGCATTCTTTGCCACACGAATTTTACCCAAACGACTGTCTAAGTCACCAATACCCCGTCCTTCACCCTCACCGGATGGATCAAAAACCAGTTGCAGAAAATTACAATTATCTTCGGTACGATGATGATCATTTTTAAATATATCGGTTACAAATATTTTCCAATGATGTTTGGTCATTGGTTTCGTGTGATCACTGTTAGAAGGTTGGGATTGTATGTGATATAAGTTAGAGTAGATAAGAGTATCGCCCGCAGAGCCCTCTGTAGGAGCTAGCCATCGAAAGAAAACAGATCCAGCGATGGGTGTATTGAAACGTGCCTCAGCCATGTGTTCTACATTCATTTGTATTGTCGTAATGGTCGCACAAACACGCACATTACGATTGACTTCGGTAAGTACAAGTGATTTGCCCCAGATACCTTTGTCACCTAATAAAATATACACAAAATTACATATACATATGTAAATACATTAGCCGTACGATTTTGGTCGTGCGAAAAGCTAAATTTTTAATTATTTACTGCTTTCATAATATTGTATAGAAACTTATATCAGGCCACATGTAGAACACGTGTACTTCAGTTTTTTTAAAGAAAATTTTGATTTTAATATTAAATATTTTATATTAATAGATATTAAACGATGAAAATAACACAAGGCAACAAAATGAAAAAATTTTAAAGGCTTGAAAAACCAACCATTGTGGTTGCAGTAGTACAAATATGTTCCAAATTTTAAATTCTATGGAGAAGTTTTTTTTTAATTTTTAAGTAAAATTCAAGATTTTTTTTAATGATAACTCAAAAAAGGTTAGTCCGATATTATTAAAACAAACTTAGACAAATTTAGACTTACATAGCCTTTAATAATTTAATATAATGCGTTTCAATCGGCTTAGTACTTTCAGAGTTATAATAAAAAATTAAAGCAAAAAAATATTTTTTACGTTAATAAACGTAAAACTTATTTTATATTTTATATTTTTTTAAAATGAAATTTAATCATTATTGGTTTAAAATATAAGAAAAACACATTTTTTTAAGTTAATAAATTATCAAAAGCATTTTGAAAATAGTGGATTTTAATAAATAAAAAAATTAATTTGAAAAATTAAATTTTTCAAAACAAAAAAGTAATTATTATTATATTACTCTATAGTTTTTATATCTTTTGTTGTTTTAAGTTTTATCCGTGATCCGCAACACCGCTTTGAGGTTAAAAAACTTCTAATAATAACATTTATAATATATCTAAATACCTGAAAATTTTCAGTGTGACATTGACCTTAAGAATGTTCTAAAACCAGGTCATAGATAAGCTTTTAGAAGCCATAACTGTACAATCAAAAATAAGACTAAGTATTTAAGTCATTAAAACTTAAAGTATCCATAGTCACCAACTTTTTCTACGACATTTACCTATCAGTTGCATTTCTCTCCACCATGTGGACGTCTCATTGCCGGGTAATAATAAATATTCCAAGTCCTCATCAAAAGTAACAACAATATCACCTAAGCGTTCCAACTCGCAACGCTCATTGGTGTCTGTATTAGTATAGTCGATGGGAAACTTGCGTACCGACCAACTCCAGACCTGTTCGGGGTATTGAAGAGTGGTCTCAAGATCAGATATTATTTCTACATGACTGGAATTGATTTGACGAAATGTCATTTCGCCATGAAGGCCATGCTGTGATATATAGGCAATTAACTGTTGGCCTGAAACCACAAATGAAATAAGTTAGACAAATCTGAACTTAATCGATCGTAAATGATTTACACATTTTTCTTTTTTCCCATGTCTTACTTACCTTTAACTTGTAATGCAATATTAAGTATAAAAACTACAAACAATAAAGTTAGCATTTTGGTAATGTTTTTCTTAAATTTTATATTATTTTAAAACTATTTTTTTAAAATTTTTGTATTTAAAAATATTTACAATATTTTATAATAAAATTTCATTTTACTTTCACATTTCTAAAGTTGTTTTATCGTTGTTATTCATGTTTATTATTTTTTTAACGTCAGCACGAACAGTCTGGTCTCGTAAAAATAAAATCACAGTTTGATGTCTCAAATTCAACTGAAAGCCTGGCTAAGAAAGAGAGACACAAACAAATGCTTAACTTATACTTTAATGTAGTAGTAAGTGTATCTATTTCTGCTTGTAGTCGTGCGGTAGTTCTCTTGAAGGCCTATCAACCCGTTATTATTGTTGTTGTTGTTGTTTTTACTACAATTGCTTATGCAGATATTGCAAGTATGTATGTAATATGTTTGAAAGTTTTTTCTTTGTTTGTAGTTATTCGTTGCGCATGCGTAGTTTTTCTAAATTATTCTTAACAATAATATTTATTTGGTTTATGTTTTGCTCGCCACATACGTTTAAACCAGTTTTATTTTCTTTAGTTTAAAAAAAAAAAAACAGCTGATGGCCAAAACTTTAAGCTGATATTTACAGGGCGACTCACAATAGAGTTCATAATAATTTTATTACACTGTGCGACAGTGGAAGAAGTACACAGACTTGGCTATATAGGTTCGATAGTACTACTTAAGCTGAGTAAAACCCTAGCCCCGTTGAAAAAATCGTTTTCTGAACGACAATTTTTGATTGTTTGCCATAACTTGCAAACTGCTGAAATTATTATATTGCTATCTTTGACAAACTTGTAGCCAGAGTAAAACAAAACAATTTTTGTGAACATAGACACCCTAAATACCTCATAAATACCACTTTGTGCCTTGGTAGATTCATAAAGTTTTTTGACGCTCAAAAAAAATTTTTTTTTTGTAGGAATAATATAATAAAACACTTTTCTTTTCTATTGTTTTATGTTTTACTATTTGTTTGATATATTTAAAATATATTTGAGACC
>NDXZ01024647.1:0-13652 GCA_003055125.1 Paykullia maculata | reverse complement strand
TGATTACCTGTATACAGATCTTGGTTGACTAGAGATTAAGTTTTTTTCTGTTTCTTTTTTTTATTTTTTTATTTTTTTCTTAAAATATTTTAGGAAACAAAAGAGACTCTTTGCCAAGTTTTTAATTAATAAAAATTCTTTGCAATTTTTTGTTTATTTTAAACCAGTTTTTAAATAGTAAAAATTAAAAAAAAAACAAATTTGTTACTATAACTTGGCGGCCTTGAGGCTAGTGTTTCTTCAGGTAAATAAAGAAAATTAAATCGAATTAAAAACTGTTAATTTCTTTGATGTGATCGGCTGAATTATTTGGGAAGTTAGTAAGTAAAGAAAAGATGATTTAAGAAATCCTGGCCTTTCTTAACAAAATATTTATTGCGTTACGTTGTTTTTTTTTTACTTCCTTATTGAAATTGCTTTTTAATGCCTTTATTTTAAACATGTTATTAAATAAGCACTTTTATTGGATTTATAATTTTAATTTATTTTTTTTATTAATATATATTGATTAAAATAAAAATGTTTCTTTTATATGATTAATTAAGAGAGAGTCAGTATGAATAGTTTTTCAGGTTTCATTTTATTGAAAATCAGGTTAAATAACATTCGTATAGAGCTTTTAAATATGACTTGAAATAAATATTTGTAAATCCTTTTTCTTTGAATAATTTAGCTAAATTTTAATTACTATATTCTTTTTATGTCTATAAAGAGTTTTTTTTATTTAAAATATTTTAAAAATGTTTTTTTATGATATAATTAGCTCAACATTTTTTCCATTTCTTTAAAGTTTTTATAACTTTTTTATTTGTTTTTTATTGTTTTCTTTGATTCGCTTGCATGCGGACAGGTTTGTCAATAAAATTTCAAAAAACAAACAAAACAAGAAATAATTCATATTATTTTAGTCATAAAAGTTTTAAAAATACATTTAATATACTTATATATATACATATATATATATTTTAACTATATCGTATAATACAGTAATAAAATTAACAAATTAGACAAACTAAATAAATATTCGTTTTAATGTTTGTTTTTGAATTGGACGTTTTTTTTTTTAATTATTAAAAAAATTAAGTAAGAAAAGGGTCACTAACCTTCAAAAATAATAAAAAGTATATTAAATTCTTAAAACAATTATTTGAAAACCTTCCCAAATAACAAAATACAAAATAAAAAATACATTCTACAACAGCTTAAATTCTTTATAGAAAATGTATTAAGAATACAATTTTCAGTAGAAAGTGCATACATTTTAATAGCAAAATCAAAATGTTAAATGTTCGTTAACAAAACATTTTTGTTTAACATATTTCGATGAAAAGGGTTTTCTATAAAAAAGGATCTATATGAGGCATTACAAACTAACTATGCAACCAAAAAAGAAGGCGGGATTATTGTCATATTTACAGCATCTGTTGTAAAAATAGATGATAAAAATAAAAAGTGGAATAATTTTTTTTCCAAATTATCGATAACTTATATTTTTTTACAAAAGAACTTATAAATCGTTGTCATTAACTTAAACGATTTTTTTTTAAATAACTTTAGCTTTCTAGTAAATTTTTTTAAACAAAATTTAATTGATAGCAAATGGTTCATTTGAAAATCTGTTGATAAACTAAGTTTTAGCTAAAAATTTTAAATTGTGTTCATAATTAATATTTTCTGTTACAAATTTATTGATAACTTAAATTTGAAATTAAAAATTTGTTTGATTATTTGAACTTCCTACAAAAAAATGTTTAAAGCTAAATTTGTCGATAAAATTTAATTAAATTAATTCTGACGTAAATATTTGTTTAAAACTTATAAATGTTTAAACAGCCTAAATTTTTTTAAAAATTTCAATTTTATTATTACATAATCTTTTTCCTTATAATTCTCAGATAAGAAATTTTATATATTATTTTTTAATTGATTTTTTTCAATTCAATTACCATATTATTGAAGACAAATATTATTAAAATTATTTATTTTCTGGTTTCTAAATATATTACCATTCACTGTTAAAATTTTAATTTTTCTTAATTTATGCTAAAAGACAAAATGAAAAAAAAAACAACGAAATAAAGACCATTTCAAATGGATTTCCTCTTTTTTCAAAGTTGTTTTGGTGTTGTTTTATTTAAAAAAAAATCACATTAAAAATTCCATTATGCAAAAAAAAAATCTGCCAACAAAAACTGCACATGTCAGGAAAATGCATAAATTTGTTTTTAATATATTTTGATATATTCAAAAATAACAACAATAAAATTTGTTTATTTCCTTTTAAGCTAAATATTTAATATTTATTTAAATATTTAAATTAAATAAACATTTTAATGTTTAAATGAAATCTAAGTAAATAAACCCAACTCATTTCATTTCATCCATTATCAGTTTCTCACCTAAACTAAACTTGATTAAAGCTTCAGCTTAAAAAAAAATTATTTAAAAATGAGAATTTTTTTACTTTTACTCTAACTGTTGTTGTTGTTTGTTGCTGCTGCTGACACAGTCTTCATTTTATTGTTGTTACTTCACGTACGTGTTTGAATTTGTTTTCTTCTTCTTTCTTTAGTTAGTGCTATCATTTATTTTTGTTGTGGTTTTGAAGTTTTTATTGCTTTCGATTTAATTTAAAAATTTTTGCAAATGTTTGCAATTTTTTTTTTCTGTTTTTCCATGTATTTCTTTTCGTTGTAAGTATATTTAGTGGATTATTTAATTAGCCAAAGCCCTTCGAACAATTTCTATTCAAAAAACACAATAAAATTTACTTCTTTAAAAAGTATCCCATTTATTTACTTCGTGACTCTGGTTCAGTAATTATTTATCATATCATTATGTATGTATGTATGTAGGTATATGAATAAATTATTTTCTATCATAAAAGTATTAAACTACTTTTTAATAAAAAGTGTCTCTATTTTAGCATGTTTCTAGTTTTTTATACCGATTCCGGAAATAAAATGCTCGCAATTCAATTTAGTTTGTCTTGACGTTTCCCCATTTTACTCTTAGTTCTTTTAAAGACATATCTAGGGAACTACCAATCAGAATAAAATGAGGAAATTTACTAAGATTTTTTATGCTCTTGTTTACCGTTTTAGAATAAAAAATAATTGCAAAAATACGTTAATATGATTAATTGACTAAATATCAAATAGTGTATAAAAAGGAGTGACTTTTAAGTCACCAGTATTCATTTTTTAACTTCCATTTGCTTTTGATAATTAAAAGTTGTATCTATTAATACGTATTGATGTCGTATTGGAAAATTGTAGTAAAAAATTAAGAAAAAGAAATTGCTGGAAGCGGAATTGGTATAAACAGTTTAAGAAAAACTAAGAATCGTCATCGTAATTGTTTCTTTTAACGTAACCTCTATTTATCACATTTGAGGAGGTCCATAACAAAACGCAATAATTCCACTTGAACAGTTTTTCAGATAAATTAATAAATTTAATTACTGCCAAAAGAATAAATTAATCTTTTTAAACAGGTGTTGTGGCTATATATTAAACTTATTTATTCGTTAATTATTTTTTAACTTATTTAGATACCAAATTTGGAATTGATGCGTTTTATTCCGAACCATTGTGTTTATTTCATTTTGCTATGAACCAAAGTGAAAATGTTTCGTTTTGATATAAACAAGTTTTGGAATTATTGCTTTTAGCTTTAAAGAAAATTACAAATATACATATATTTTAAATTTGGATTGCATATGTTTTATATAAGTATATTTTACTAACGATGTTTGTTAAATTCCAATTTTTATATTAAATTCAAGTCCAACAAAAATTAAAATTCTGTTGCACTCTCACTCTAGTATCCTCCTCCAAAGAATTAAATATAGTTATGTCATCTGTTTCACTAGCACTGTTTTCTTGCTGGTCTAAAAATATCTTTGTATAATATTGTAACTCCGGAACGTTTTTATACATGTTTATATCCAAAATTGCGACATATACTTTAATTATATTCTTTCCATGGACAGAGAGATAGACATCGCTTTTTCGGCTCATAAGTTTTTTCAAATTCGATCGATAAACTTTAGGGTTTACATTGGGATTTTTTTTTTTTTGTTGTTACAATTCTTTCTTTCCTTTCCCAACAATGGTGATGTAGGTTATAAAAACGGCAAACTCCCTTACGTTTCTCAACGACTTAAAAAAGTAACACTTTGCAAAAAAACATCATGTCTGCCGCCTACTGATCAGTTTTGTTTATAATAAAAAGTTTAGAAAAAAATCTAATAAATAAACAACATAATATAACGACAATATTAAAAAACTGCCGAACGACAAGCGACACTGGCGACAAGCCCCCTCTCAACAAAAAAAAAAAATTATACAAAACAAGAAAAATTTCAAATATCAGCAGAAATGCTTGGACTAGACTTTTGTGCAGTGAAGTATAGATATTTTGGTAGAGAAGAAATTGGCCAACAAGAACTTTAAAAAATTTTAATAAATCATTAAATAAATTTGAAAATGTGTAAAATTATATGTTTAGATATTTTAATTAGGTTAGGTAAGATTAGATAGAACAGGTTGTCAACAGGTGTGCCCTGGAAGTTTTTCTAAAAACTATTGCAGGTTTAACCAAAAAATAGATTTATAATTTTCTAGCAAAAGTTGTAATTTACTAGTATTAGAAATTTAACTGACAAAACAAACCATCTTAAGGCACACATTAAAGTCCGTTTCTGTTTAGCTAAAGTTAGCAATAAAATTATCTTTAACTATTTTCGTTATTACAAACTTTTTGTCAAATAAAGTTTATTTTTATAAAAATGTGGCAGCACCAGAGCGAAAACCATTAATTTTTGACAAACTAAAGTAGTTCTTTTAAGACGACCAACTTTTATTTATATGTATGTTTACCTTCAACAAAAAATAAAAAAAACGTACAATAAAAATGACAACTTAAAATGCTTAAGCCCTGCGTCAAAAGGTTAAGGTAAGATGATCTTCGGTTTAACTTCCTATAATAACATCCTAACTATTAGTAATTTTTAATGAGTGGTCTGAAATTTTCTTCAAAGTATTACAACTTGGTGACCTCAAATTTCTTTAATACCAACAAACATCAAATTAAAGTTTGATTTAGATAAAATTTAAATGATAAACTCATATAAACTTTTGTCACATACTAAGAAGGGTTCTATTTCACTTTGTCAGTTTATTTCTAAGACCTTGAAATATTAGTCTAATCCTCAAATTCACTTTTAGAAAAACTATATGAATAAAAGTTTGAAAATATTTTATTCGAAAAATTCCATGCAATAATCATAAATTTAGTGGTTAAATTTTTTATTAATTTCGTTTCGTTTTTTTTTCGAAAATTGTTTTACAAAAATTCAAAATAATAATGGAATGGCATAGGCCGACTTCCTAAACGCAAGTTGCAAAGCATAAATCAAAAAAATGTGTATGCAGTCCAAAGCAGGCCTTAGGTACAACCCTGCTTTGCATACAAAATAAAATTAATGCAAGATTTTGACAGCTGATGATACTCATCAAACTGAGTTGCTAGCCGATTAGGAACATTAGGCGTTGCCAGAAATTTCACGTATGTATTAACGAAGTCTATGCATTGTAAATATCCATTGCAGCTTGCGTTTAGTATGTCGGCCATACTTATATAACCCTTAATCACCACTGATACTGATGGGGGTAAAACAAGGATAGTTCGTCTGCCAATCCTACATCAAATGACACGCGATAAAACTTGTTGATATGTTAACGAATAATTTATATTTTGTGTGTGTTTTTTACATCTAATTAAGGGTTTAACAATTTAGGCTTAACAAAACTTGTGGTTGTCACAATCATTTTGTTTTCTTTCAAACGTTGTTTCCACCAGGTATTTGTGCTGTTCTTTTTAGTTTTTGCAAAAGAAGAATTTAATATTTTACTGGAATCAGCGAAATGTTAAAACAATTTTAATTTAATCAGTTTTGCCTTTTTTCGTATTCATATTTCTTAGTTTTATGTTTGCTTGAGTATTCATGTGAAATATGAAACAATATCGAATACAAATCAAAACTACATTAATATATTGTTGCTTTAATATCGTGACATACAAACACACATACCTATACATAGTACGTAGAAATGTACGTACATATGTATGTACGTATTTAAAGCCCTTTTTCTTTTACCTAAACATTAGCTTCTTAAGAGACTACGGCAAGACAAAGTAATATGCAGGCCTGCTTAATCTAACATCGAATCTATGTATGTATGTATGTATGTATTTTATTATTTATTTATTTTTATTTTTTTATTATAAATCCTAAGAATAAATATAAAAAATAAAAGAAATAAAAAATTCAAATGACTTACCTGTTTCTCTACCAACGGTCGTCTATAGATAAATTCTTTTTTAGCTGAATACATTTCGGGCGGAATTCCTTTGAATGAGTACCGCAATATACCGTCTTCATCTTCCGAGACAAACGACTGAGATGATGTGTAGTTTTTATTGCTGTTGTTGCTGTTGGGTGTAGCGGGTAAAAAATGTATTGTAGAATCTGCTTGGCCACACAAAAAATCCGAATGATGATCACAGACGCGGCTGCAATTACGTTGAGAGCTTGACGTGTTACAAGAATACGCGGATAAAGTGGCCGACGTATTTGAACTTAAAGTAGCTGTGGCACTGTTGAATGGTTGCAATTGCAGCTGCTGCTGTTCCTGACAGTGACATTGGCAACAGCAAGTGGAGGGTAAAATTTCTATCGTATCCGCTGTAGAGGTTGAAGAAGGTGCTCTTGTATGGGTGCGTCCCACAGGCGTAGCGGTTAATAAATTTTCGGCCTCAGGCACCATTTTGTATTAATTTGATTATTTGTTTTTGTCGCTGCTGCTTACAAACTGTGCTTTTTTTTAGCTTAAAGACACGTGTATTTGATTGGTGCTGGTTGGTGGTATCTGTGTTCGTAGTTAAAACTTGAGCGGAAGGGTGAATTTTAAATTTTAAATTATTATTACTTTTTGCGGTTGGTGTTGGTTTTTGTTAAATGTTGTTGTTGTTTTTTAACTTTTATTGTAAAATTAGTTATTCTAAGCTCGTCTTTTTTGCCATTTGATGAGGGCATTGATTTTATGATAGATTTTGTTGTGTTTTTTTTCTACTTTTTTTATTTATTACGTTGGTAGTTATAAATTCCTTATTTCTATTTAACTTTATATTAACCTTTACAAATAATGTTTAAGTACCTTTTTATTTTAATACATAATCAAAAATGATTTGGTTTCTTGACGATCATCATCCAGAAGATTCGTGATAATAAGAAAATTATGCAAATAAAGATACATTTTATGTGATTTAATTTAATTTCAAATTTACTTTGAACTTTTGTTAAACAATAATCTTGATTGTTGACGGTGCTTTTAATAAACTAATGACACTATATAGGTATAGTTTTTTGGTAACATTAAAGCTAGTTGCTTGTTATTTTTTCAACAAAATGTTTTAATTATTTTTATTTGCGATAATTAAAAAATGCATAGGTTTTTCTAACAAATGTACTTAAAAAAAATGCGAAACGAAAAAAGTGCCTACTGAGCCGATGGATAGTGGCAACCTATTACCAAGTAATGTATCCGGTAACTACCTGCTGTACCAAAAAACGAAAAGTGACGCTTTCAAATATCGATTTGTTTTTAAAAAGTTTTTATCACCTTCAATCAAACTGTTATTTTATTTAAATAATTCAAACAAATTAAATTTTAATTGACATCAAAATCAACCACAATGGGGTACACTACAGCTGGTAATAAAAATAATATTAAATTTAGTTGATTTGTAACATATTTAGAAAAAAATTATAATAATAAAACAAACAAAAAAAGCAAAGTCTTAACACTTTAAACAATACCATAATAAAATTTTATGATTCAACCAAAACTTTTAAATATTATGTTAAATGGAGGGTTCTTTTCAAATGCCTTTACTTTAAAGATAAAAAATTTTGTTTTTTTCTTTTCTTATCTGTTTTTTTAAATCAGCTGTATTTTGTAGTGACATCATTTTTATGAATTTCATCTCAAGTTGGATCCGGTTGAAAAATATTTTTTTTTAAAAGGTATACCGGTTGTTAACTTTGAAGATTTCTCTAACTACTTAGATGATGGTTGAAGACCACATTTAATGTGTATTTTTTTAATACTCATCGGTAGTAAAATTTAATAGGTGTTAAAAGATGAACCCGAATAATTAATATTACTTCCGTTGGTTTGGTTAACAAAATAAAAAAACCGAATTAAAATAATTTATATAGAAAAATAATTTCTTGGTGCCCTACATTAAAATTGTCATTAACGAAAAAAAGTGAAATTTGCCTCGAAAAACTATTTTAATTTAATTTTCCAATAAATTATTTAAATTGTTCTATAATTGTTTAACACTATGTTTACACGTTAAATATCTGCAAACAGAAATTCAACGAAAAAAGAAAATCTGTCTTAAAAAAATTTTTAGTATAATTAAAAGGTTTCTATCAATGAATATTATTTTGTCCAACCGATCATCAACAACATTTAAAACGTATAAAAGATTTACACCAATATGAACTATTTAGAACTATTTGCCGAGGTATCACAATTCGACCTTCATTCTTAATTACATCAAAATAAATACACTTTCGACAAAATTAGCCATCGCTGCTTTAAAATGTTCGCCAAATATCTATGTGTTCTTAGAAGTTTTAATTCAGATGTTTTAATTCTTAAGTAAATAAATAAAAAACTTTTTATGCATTAATTTTTTTATTTTTTATTTATTCTCTTATAAAAAATATATTTTTTTATATACGTTAATTAATTCAAAAACTACAACAAATTAAACACAAACGGATTTATTTATTCAGTTATTTAGTATTTCTTGTCATCTTAAACTTCAAAATAATTATTAAAATTTTTATTAACATCGTCAAAAAAAATTCCAAAAATTTTAGTAATTTTTTTCACTTTTGGATACAAGATTTGTGTTTTTTTCTTATCTTTTACACAATTTATTTATTTTTTGTATTTTTTTTTTCTAAATAAACACCAAGCGATACATAGGAAGAAGACATTTACAAAAAGACATTGACTTAACCGCGACATAACTTTAAAATCCTGCAACAATTATTATTTATTAATTTTTTTTTTTGGTCTGTTTTTAATAAAAAATTTTATGAGTTTTTGATATCAAAAATTCCTTGAAAACTGCTGTTTTTAATGCTTTTGTAGAATTCTTTATAGAAAAAAATAAAGAAAAATCAACATTTTCCAGACGTCACTTTTCCATCAAAAATAAGTTTTTTTTAGCTGAATTCCAGTCTTTTCTTTAACAATAACACAGTAAATTTCAAATTTTTTTAAAATTAAATTTGTAAAACAATAAACAAACACATTAAGTTAAGGTAGTCTTTACAAAAGTCAAGTATTTTAATATTTCTCTTATTTTTATAAAAAAAAAAATAAATAACATTTTACTCGTGTAAAATTTACCAAAATAAATTTAGAAAACCAACTTGTCATATATAATTTTGATCTTTTCAAAAACATCTTTAAAAATAACTTTTTTATCACTATTTTATTGTTAAACATTTTACCCATTTTTTTTTAAAGGTGAATGAATTGATTTTATATATTTTTTTTTTTAATTTTTATTATTTATTTAAGCAATTTGTATTTACTATTTGTTTTATTTTCTTAAACTCTTATAGGTAATAAAACAAATTTTTTAATAAATTTTTTTACGCAAAACTTTATTAAAACATTTTTTAGACTTTTTGCCCGAAATTCTTTTTTACTACAAATAATTCAATTTCTTTTGTATAAATTTTATTTTGTAACAAAAATTTCGTTTGCATTTTATTCGTTAATATATAAATTTTTTTTATTATTTATTGCATAAAAACTTTTCTTCTTGTTTGTATTTTAAGCGCGCTGTCGTTCGTTGCCTCGCACACACGTGTCCAATACTGCTCTATGGGTCTGGTCGGATGTCTGTCTTTTTGTCTTTAAAAAAAAATTTTATTTTAATTTTATTTTATTTCAGTTTTTTCTACTTGGCGGCTTTTAAAATTTGGTGTAGTAGTAGAATATTTTTTTTTTTATTTCTTTATGTTAGCTGTTGCTGTTTAGTGTATTTTACGGTGCTCAGCAACAAACTCTACTCTTAAAAACAAGATACATCAACATGCTACAGTAATGGTGATTTGTAAAAGGGCAGTAGAGATTTTTGTATGACAAGTGTGATTGGAATTTCGAGAGTTAACACATTTGAGGACAGTTCATTTTTGCATTGTCTCTTTACGGGTCATAAGCTATATCTTCAAAAGTACATACTTAAGACAAATTAATCCAGGACTGGCGAAAAATAATACCTATTAAAATAAGTTAAATTGTAGAAAATTTGTTAGACTAAATTTATGTAGACAAACGATAATTAATCACTAACTTTGATATGAAAGTTTCCGTTTTGTCCGTGAATGTGTTAAAATCATTATATTTCTCTCAGGCCCCTCTTAAAATAGTCTCAGCAATCTAACAAAATTTAAACATCACAACAAATATTTCACATAATATATTATTTTACATCACCTCTGACACTTTCACCCACACTGTATTTAAAAGCACACAAAATAGTACTATCAAAATAAAATAAAGCAAACTAACAGCAATAGCAACAACAACATTCAAAAACATTGTATCTCAACCGGCAAAACGCGTAGCAATACACAAACACACACTCTAAATCAAATCACAGCCAGTTGGCTTTTGTTTTATAATTTACTACTAAAATAAAAAAATAAAAATTTACTCTTTTTTTTAGACAAAATGCAAAATACAAAAATTATATACCCAAACACGTACAAGTTTAATGCTCGCAATCACACTCACAACTACATTCTCTTTGAAACTTTTTTCTAAATTAATAAAGCATTTAAAGCATTTTGCTCCACTGTTGGATCAGACCATGTTTTATTTTGCTTTTGATTTTGAGACTCTCTCTCACTCTCAGTTTCTAAGCATAAAATTAGAGACTTTTTTAGACTTAAGCCAGAATTTCTTACACAAATACATATGTTCATACATATGTACATTTTAAATCGTACTCACACATTGATTGTCATATATTCGACTTTCAAAATGGATCGGTTACATTTAAAAATTTGATACATTAACGTTAAAAAGGGGTTAATCAAAATTTTCATTAAGCTCCAATAAACAGTTCGACCATTTTAAAAAACTTAAGAAAAATATATGTAAAATACAGCAGATCATATTTGTATAAAATGTTCTGAATAAATATATATTTTTTTTTAATTTTTGTTTATACAATATTTTTCAAATAATTTATGAAAAAGCTTTTTTGGATTTTTTTTTTATTGTATATAAAAGCAGATGTTGAAATTTTTTTTTAACAGTTGATGTTGGTGAAACCGCCTATGAAGCCCTCAATATCATTTAAATTTTTTTTATCCGTGAACAACTTTTGGCTTTGCACAGTGATGCCAGCTTTACAGTGTGATTGATATCAATACATACATTTGAATATTGTTAGATAAGTAGGATATTACTAACTTAAAGAATAATTTCTATCATCCATCTCCTTAGCAAAACTACTTGATTTTATTCTCTAACGCTTTTAATAAGTTTGTTGCGTGCCTTACGCAACGAAGTACACAAGTTGTTGGTCTGTAGCATTTGCACATCTTAGACCATTTTTTTTCAAACACTTATCTTTTTTCACTGTCATTATTAAAAAAAAAAACACGTCTATGTTGAGCTCATGCTACAATATGATAAAGATATTTTTCTTTATCTTTTAATTAAATACAATTTACTAATACAAACACTTATAGTATAAAAAGTCTAACTACGAAACGATATATTTTTTATTATGGGCTTTGGATTAGATAAACTTAAAAACAAAATAATATTATGTTTTACAGCATTAACATTTACAAAAAAAATATATTATCGTTGTATGTCGTAAGATAAAAATAGTTTTCTAATAATAATCTTTTAAAAGCAAAAACAATACAATTCAAAATGTTTACGACAGCGATACAACACAGGTTGTGAATTTAGAAAATATAGTTATTGAAGTCATAATAGTTTTTACACAATATCTTTTTTTTAAGTTTGAGTTTGTAATTTTGATGTACAGCTTTTTTATTTAATAAAAAAATATTTAAATTATCTGAAAAAAAAATGTTTAATTCAAAAACTGCATTGGGCATTTCATTAATATGTCAACCACGACTGAAAATATAAAAACCATCGCAACTTTTTTAAAAAAATGGCAAAATGGAAAAAAAACAATTCAAATTTAAGTATGTAGAAGTATTTATAGCTTATTACAATTTAAACTGATCATCATCTCTTTGATTCATTTTAAGAGATTGCAATTAACTGTTTTCTTTCAACTAGCGGCTAAATTCGGGTATTTGTAACATTGCAAATATACTTTAAAATTAATGTTACAAAGTTGGACAAGATCCATGAGGAAAGAAGTATTTTTAATGGTTTGCTTTGGATGCTATTCCGATGTCACGTACGTGGTGCAAAAATATTACTTTTCTACGTCATTTAAATTTGACCGGTCGCAAGTATTTCAAAATAAAAGTTTAAAGCAAAATATTTGTCGCAAACAAATACTGATCAAATTTTTTTAAATTTAATGAATTAAAAATGTTATAATCTTTTAAAGTTCATCACGTACGATATTGTAAGTAATACAATTGCAATTAAACGCATCATAGTTCACTTGATAATTATAATTATTTTATTATGATGAGTAAATAAAGTCTTTTTATATATTCTCCGATGGGAGTAGCGTTTAATTCAAAAACAAATTCATTTTGAAAAGTATTCCTTCTTTTGTAAATAAATTTAGCTACCAATATTTAGAATGGAACTTCTTTGCGACATCCCATGGTAAATTTGCAGTTGATAGAATAAATGCTACTGTTAAAAGAAAGGTGTGGCAAATTGTGAAAGCAAATGAATTAATATAACCAGATTAATTTATATGTAAGTATTAACACACTCTTCTTCTTTTAACTCTCTAATTAATCGACGTTTAATTAAGAATGTTTATGAAGTTAAACTCTTATTTAACCACAAAGTTTTAGTTTTGTTTTTTCTTCACAGGCGGTTTTAAATCTAAGAAATATTCTGCTCAATTTAAGCAGGAGAATAAACAAATTCTATTTCAGTAACAATTTGTTAAAAACAAAAATAAAATACCACTGCAAATTTGTTTAATTGTATTATCTCTAATTGTATATTTAAGTGTTTTTTTTTATTGTTATTAAGGTCTTAAATGTTTTATGCCATAATAGACGTCATAGAAAATGATAAAATTACGATGACTATTCTCGTTTACTTTTAACTTTCAATTGTTAACATTAACAAAAAATAAATAAAAAGATATGAAAATTAAAAACTGGCCCAACATGAAGAGCTGAAAAGTATGCATACATACATACAAACATATAAATGTAATCAGTGTTGTCATATTGGAAGCTTTATCTTTTTTTTGCTAGTTTTTTGAGATGCAAAAAAGTTTTTAAGTTTTTTTAAAAAAAAAAAAAGTTTTTTGAAAATAGAAGTAGCATACACTAAGTTCAGTTTATCAATAACTAT
>NDXZ01024641.1:0-10128 GCA_003055125.1 Paykullia maculata | reverse complement strand
GTCTAGAAACGTAAAATTAGGGCTTTTGGATTTTAATTAAGATAGATAGATAAAAATCATATAAGTAAGTAGAAGAAAAACTACTTTTCCAACATAATTTTAATGTTAAATAAATATTGGAAAATGCGCTAACGAAGTAGCGGGTTATAAGCTAGTATTGTATAAATTACAAACGGAATGACAAACTTACACATTTATACCCTTGCCACTTGGTTGAAGGGTATAGAAAGAGGATCGTGTGTACATACATATGAACATTCAAGTTGTATCGCTATGTTCGTTCGTTATAAGTATGTAAGAGATTTTTATTAAAATCGATTGCTGAATTTATTTTATACACCTTTTTTTACGTTTTTAATTTTTAATAAAATAAAACTAAAAATTTTGTCGAAAAAAGTGTATTTCAGAAATTAAAAAATTTTTAAAAATATAATACATATTTATAGGTAGTATAATTAAAAAAGTGGTGGTTTTTAATTATGGAAAAAGAGAAAGAGAGAGAGAGAGAGATTGAAATGAAGCCTTTTTTATATGATTTATATTCCTGGCTTTTCTTTTCTAACAAAAATTTTGCATTCTATGTATTTGACACTTTTATGTTCTTTTTTAAAAGCATTCAAGAAAGTGCATTATGTAGTAGCATTTGTACATATATGTGTAAAATATGTTAAATATTCTACCCTTTAAATTACGCTTTATGCTTTATTTTATTGATGCTGGTCTCATAAACCACCTAAAAAATAAACAATCATATATCATTCTCTTCCCCTTTATATGTTTTTACGCACTCAATATCTTTATCTTTACCAAATTAATCGATTGCATTTGCCTTATAAACTGGGAGTAACAATGATTTTTTCATTGTTTTTTGTAGTCTCGTAGACCAACCAACAAAACCAAGTGTGTAGTAGTAGGGGCCATTATGTCTTCAATGCAGTAAGAAGATAAATATATGAAATTATATTTTTTTTATTTATATACATACATATGTATGTACGTACATATATAAATATATGTGTATAATTTAAATTTTTTTCTTTTAGATTTATTACAGAAACCCAGGTCAAATTCCTGAGTAGCGTATCTTTAAATATTCTTTGAAAATGTTCCTAAAAAGGTCTTAATAGTTAAAAAGCTTTAAGTATATGTATTTAAAAATTTTACTTTTATTTGTTAAATGGATTAAACAATTTTACGAGAAGCACACTTTTGTTTCACTGTTATCTACTATGAAGGTAAGAATATTGTTTATTTGTCATACAAAATTCTAGAGGAAAAAAAGATTTAATAAGAGTGGAATAAAACTATGTTTTGTTTAACAGGAATAAAAAGTTGTTCGTTTTATTGTTAAAAATAAATACTGAATCATGCTTCAATATTATTTTAAAAACTAAAATTTTGATATTTAGTTCCTTATAAAACTAAATATTATTGTTTTACCAATGTCCCATTGGCAATAACAATAGTACAGTTCCATTTTAGTTTCGGCAAAAAAAATAATCATTTAAAAGCTATTTACTTACAGCAAAGCACAATACACACACATACATATGCTTTATTAAAATCGATTTGTATGTATGTACTATACCTATATAAACAATAATAAAAATAACAAACAACGGCTCCTTGTGTTTGTTTTTTTTTTATATAAAAATAAGAAAGTTTTTATCTTTACTTTTAATTGATAGAGTTGTACGCAAGGATTGTATAAGGATTCAGAATATATATACTTTATGGGAAATCATGTAGGAATTACAAACGGAATGACAAATTTATATATACCCCTATCACCTTAGGTGAAGGGTATAAAAAAGAAAAGAATTTGATCAACAGGAAGTGCAAAGTTGGTACAATTGTACTTGTTGTGGTACAATTAAAAATTACGTTTGAATCTCGCCCATTAGACGACTTCTATTAAAATAAAAATGTTGTGTATTAATTAAATTATAGTTTAAAGATGTTAACATGTTAGGAGTCGTAAAAATGGTTTTATGTTTTTGTTCTGTTGAAATCATAAAAAAAAATGTTACACTTTGTGAGGATGCAGTCAACCTTTAATATATTTTATCCAAGAGGCCGCATTTTTCCATAGAAATGAAAACATCATTAATTAAAAAGTACAAGAAACCCCCTGTAATGGCTTAAACATAGTCTTGCATTATTTTTTATATACCAGGGTGGAAACTTAAGTTTATTGTAAAAGCAAATGTTTTTTTTTTATATTATATTCGAGTTGGTCTTTACACTTGAGTTTTCTAAACACTCAACAATTATTTAAAACTTTGTAATAAATCGTTTAAATTTTTGTATTTATGTTTACAACTTCCCACAAACGTGATTAAATTTCATAAAACACTCACGTATAAGTAAAACAAAAAAAAAATCGCATAAAAACCACAAATACCTAAAATTTTATATACAAATCTTTTTTAATCCAGCAACAGCAAAGTAAAAGATACGACTAGGACATTTTTGGCAAAATTTGCCATTTAATAAAGAAAGTTTTATGCAATAATTTACTCGAACACAATAAAAAACGCTAAAAACTATTAAATACAATTTATAACATTTTGTTAAGACATAATACAGAATACTAATGAATGGAAGCGGTCTGAAAACGAAATTGGGAACAAAATTTCAATTACACATTAATACATACATTTTATATATGTTCATGCATATGTATACAATTGTATGTATGTACAAATATGTACATAAATATTTATAATGTATTTTAGTACATGAGAGAGTTACAAAAAGTCTATAAAAATAAACAATTTGTGTTATATTCCAAGTTAAAATAACAAATTCTTTCTTTATTAGTGAATCGTAATAAACAAATAAACTTTAATGTACCACCACCAACACCACCGCCATCATTATCATCATCATCATAGTCGATACAAACAGAAATGTTTAATTAAAAAAGTTTGTGAAAATCTATTGAACGGAAGAATACATACTTACATATAACTACATATCTGTGTCAAAAGCAATGAAACTCATCCATCCCTCGAAATGCAGAGTTAAGACAGTTAATTAATTGTTTTAAGCAAATGTTTTATTAACTTAAAATGTTTTATTACTTTTTTGAAATAAATTTTCTACATTTGTTAGTTTTTCCATTTTTTTGGAAACGCTTATTGTTTGTATCTGTGAATCACCTTTTACCACAACAAATGTGGCACCGTTCAAAGAGTGTAAAGTGTATTTGTCTTTAATGAATAACGGGTGGAGGTGGTGGAAAGAAGATAACTTCTTCATATTGTTGTTGGTAGTTACTCAGTGGTATCAATGAGCGTTCACACACGAGAACAAGATTAGCGAGAACAATATTAGGCTTTTAGGCAAGAGGCGAAGAAAAATGTATTTTTTGCCTCTTTATCGGCTCTTTTGCCAATAAGCCTAATGTTGTTCTCTTAATCTTGTTCTCGTGTGTAATTGCTGATTGACATTAATTAGAAAATCATAAGAAAATTCATAGCAAAAAAAGAAAAATTGTTGAATGGAGTTAAATAGACAAAAGGTTGGTGTGTATGCAATAACAAGTCAGTCTATAGCAGACTGGGTGATAATAGAATTTAATTAAAATTGCTTTAATAATGAAAGAAAATAAACTTTATAGTTAAAAGACAAAAAGTAATGACAATATAAACAAAAAAATAAGAACAAAGCAACTTCAAATTAAATAATATTTAAATAAGTAATAAGAAAATATATATTTGTTCACACAAGTTTAACATAATTTTTAATTAAACAAGTAAGAGTGCTATATTTGCCTGTGCCAAATATTATATACCCTTCTCTATGTGTGGTTCATTTGGGCAAATGGTCCAATTTTTTTTCAAATACTTGGATTGGTTATTAATGGATCTTGCCAGTTTTCAATACCGGTTTTCTCGAAGGTATTTCCAAACGTTTGATACTACACGCAACCCTGGTGACCTATGGGAGCTACGAAAACTTGATTTCAACCAACACACGGACAGACGGACATGGCTAAATCGACTTCCCCATCTATAAGGATAGTGAATATATACACTTTATAGGGTCGCAAATGAATATTGTAGAAATTACAAAAGGGATTAAAAAACCTATATATACCCTTACCACATGTGTAAAGGGTATAAATATATGGAAAAAATTGATATCATAAAAAAAATCAAGTTTTCTAAGACTTTACTGTTCTTATTACAAACCTACACGTGGTGAAGGGTATATAAGATTTGGCACAGCCGAATAAAGGGTTGTTACTTGTTTTATATAAAAACTAGCCAAGCCCGGCGTGCGTTGCTACGAATAAAAATGCATTCTGAATTTTAATTCAAAATTATAACTTTTTTTTATGGGCGTGGCCCTTCCCATTTTTCTAATCACGAAATTATATAGTCATGACAGCTCAATATGTGTGCAAAGTTTCAGAAAAATCGGTCCAGTGCAAGTACCTCAAAATTATAACTTTTTCTATGGGCGTGGCCCTGCCCATTTTTCTAATCACAAAATTATATAGTTATGACAGCTAAATATGTGTGCAAAGTTTAAGAAAAATCGATCTAGTGAAAGTGGCTAAAAATGATAACTTATTTTTTATGGGCGTGGCACTGCCCACTTTTCAAATTACAAAATTGTATAATCATGAGAGTTCAATATGTGTGCAAAGTTTCAGAAAAATCGGTCAAGTGCGAGTAGCTCAAAAATTAATATTTATTTTATATGGGCGTATTACATTTTTATGTATATGTAGATGGGCGTAGCCTCGCCCACTTTTTTTAAAAAATTACCACGCATAAACACTCCCTGGAATGTGTACAACAACTTGCCAAATCCGTCCGATCGGCTTTAGGGTTTCGGAGTCTGTAGCTAACACACACACACACACACACACACACACAGACAGACACACAGACAGAGTTTCACTTTTATATATATAGATATAGATTAATAAAAACTCAAGTTTCTTGGTATAGTATAATTAACCCGACAGCTATCAACGCTGCTATTTATATCGCCCATGACTTCTGACACTTTTTTTTAATTTCGAAAAATTTTTTTTTAAGCTTTTAAACTTTTTTTTTTAGCGAAAAGCCAAATGTTTAAAAATACTTAATTAAAAATTATCTAGTGTCTATAGTGTAAAAAACATTTAAAATGTTTTATTTTAAAATTAGCTTTATTTTTGGAAACGGATTTTACATTTTTTTGTGCCAGAATTACATATACAAACATCTGTATTTTTATTTCATATGATTTTTTTGAAGAAAAACCATCAACCACACTCTCTCCATATGTTGTGTTGTGGCTTTTGTGTTCTATTAAAGCATTCCTATATTTTAAGTATTCCTGTAGATACGTATATAAATATCAGAGCTGTAAACGAATCTTTTTTTTTAATGATGAATATGTGAATCATTCATACAATGAATTGTAATTTTTTAAATGCATTCATGTTGTTTTTATATGAAAAGAATTAAATAAAATATGAATGCATTCATCATGAACTTAAGCACGTGAATGCATTCATCTTATTAAAAAAATGAATGGAATGAAAATTTGAATCCTGAATGAGATAAATTAATGGAATAAAAATTTGAATCATTCATCATAAAATAAAAGACATGAATGCACTAAACTTCTAAAAAAATATGAATGGAATGGAATTTCAATGCATTTTTCGAGGATTTATGGGAGAGGAATTTAAATTATTTTTTTCATTCTTTTGTTTTTTTGTTAGGGTAAAAATGACAGAAAAAAATCTGACGTGTACGTAGTGTATGTTGATTTGATGTATTGTAAGTTAAATATTTTTTATAATAATTTGATTTTTTTTCAATTCAATTTTACTTTTCGTTATATGTTTTAAATAAAAATGCAATAATTATTATACCCTTCATTTTTTTTATTTATTTGTTAATAAAATTTGGCGGTCATACAAAGTATTTCTTATTGTAACAGAAGAACAGAAAAACAAGTTGATGTTTGTATTTGTTTAACTTACAACACATCAAATCAACAACACTACGTACACGTCAGGTTTTTTTTCTGTAGGTTTTAACCTAACAAAAAAGCAAAAGAATGAAAAAAAGAACTAAAATTCCATAAATCCTCGAAGAATGCATTAAAATTTCATTCCATTAATTTTTCTGAAGAAGTTTAATGCATTTATGTCTTTTGTTTTATGATGAATGATTAAAATTTTCATTCCATTCATTTTTCTAAATGTTATAAATGCATTCACGTCTTGTTACTCAATGCATTCACGTGCTTGAGTTCATGTTGAATGCATTCATATTTTAATTCTTTTCATATAAAAGCAAAAAGAATGCATTCAATTTTTTTTAATTCATGGTGAATTAAAAAGCAAATATGAATGATTCGTTTACAACTCTGATACATATGTGTGTATGTATGTACATATTTTATTTCATATTTTTCCCCTATTCTTATTTGGTGTTCCATTTAAAGTTTATTTATTCATTTTCTGCCTTCTTAAGCAGACCTCTACGGAGTAGTAAAGAAAAAACATTTTTTTGAGTTATGAGCTTTTATTGTTCCCATATAAAACTACTTGAACAACAACGACTTTATAATTGTTTTAGCGTTTTTTTAGTCTTTGGCTTCGTCTTTCATTTACAAATTTTGAAGAGTTTCAGAGTTTTTTAAGCTAGTTTTTTTACTAGTTTTTTCATGGGCATATTTATGTAAGAAATTATATCTACTTAATTAGAAAAGACAGAAAAAGAAAAGAAACGCCACATTATTATTATATTATGTTATAAGGGTAAAACAATAATTAATAAATGCAATACCACACCTTAAAAAATATTTTTTTTCTGTTCTAATCTATGCTATTCTTTTATGTATATTTTTATACAATATTATAGTTTTTATACTCTAAACATCTAACTGTAAGTCGAATATTTGATGTCCGTTGGTTTGCCTTGTAAACAAATTAAAGATCTTTAACAATATATATAAATATTTTAAATTGCTACACGTAACTTGTTGGGCTCAAGGATAATCCATATTGATTTTGGTTGTAATCGAATAATGACTTAACCTGGCTTCCATACAAATGCCCAATCGAAATTTGATTTTAATGTAAATGGGTTCAATATAAACATAAATGTGCTTCTCAAATTTCGCAGCAGCTGGTTCATTATTTTTCTAGCTCTCATAAAAGGCCCTTCTGAAAAATTACATGAACGTATATATTTGAATTAAGCGAATTTACCACCCTATATATGTATCTCAAGCTTAATTGTAACGCTTGCCTAAAAAACTCACTCCAAATAAGTTTCATAGAAACAAAAACCTTTTTTCAGGATTTTGCAAATGTCGGGCCGATACAACTAGTAACTTAATCCTTTTTCGGAAATCACCTACCTAATCGCTTAAAAAACTGTCTATATTTTTAATGTTGTAGGATGTTAAAAGAACGGTTCTATCATAATTTTTCTATCTGTTGTATAATATAGTCCATAAACAATTGTGGCAAAAATATACATGCATATGGGTATGTACGTTTGTATGTATGTATGTATGCAGATATACACACATATGTATATTTAGTTTAAAGTACTGTTCTTATACCCTTCACCTAAGGTGATAAGGGTACATATAAGTTTGTCATTCCGTTTGTAATTTCTACAATATTCATTTGCGACCCAATAAAGTATATATTTTCTGAATCCTTATAGATAGGGAAGTCGATTTAGCCATGTCCGTCTGTTGAAATCATTTTTTCTCAGCCCCCCAATGTCGTACGGAAACGGTATTGGTATCAAACGATCAGAAATTTTCCCGAGATGCTTGCTATTGAAAATCACCAAAATCCGATAATTTTTTTTTTATACAAAAATTATTATATTTGTGTGTAGGACATGTTTTTTTTAAGAAATTTCAATAAAAAATTTTTTTTTGAATATAAGCAAAAAAAAATTTCGGAAATAAGCAAAACAATTTTTTTTTACACAAAAATAAATTACATTTCTGTGTAAGACATGCCTTTAGAGGAATTTAAAAAAAATATTTGTGAGATATAAGCAAAACAATTTGTTCGAGATATAGGTAAATAGGCAATTTTTTTTTTTTTTTACATAAATACACTTAGTGAAGGGTATATAAGATTTGGCATAGCCAAATATAGCGCTCTTACTTGTTTTAAATCATTTCTTAATTGATTTGATCAATTGTTGTTTGTTAACTGATTTAATGCAGTTAGGAAACTAATCAAATTAATTTCAATTAAATATTTTTTAAAAATGTTTTTAACATAATTTTTTACACTTTATTGTATGTATCTATGTATATTAATAAATTTTATTTTATTTTTTTATTTCAGTTTACCAGAACATTGTAATGGAATTCCTAAATTTTTTTTCTAATACTTTCTTACAAATAAAATATTTTAAAACTAGAAAACACTTAAATAAATAAGCTGTTAAAATAAAAAAAAAGCTTAAATAATATTTAAAAAATTTGTTTGCAAAACCCCCTTTAAAGTAGATGAAAAAATTTGTGTGACAAACAGGAACGTCGGCCTTTAACTGTGATTTTAATTGATAAGTGTTTAAAACAACTACATATTTTTTAGTTTTTTTTCTTAAGTTTAAAACTTTGAAATATTAATAAAATAAGCTGTAACATAATGTTTAATTTAAACATACCACCTTCATCTTTATTGGGTGTGGAGGGCTCTGGCGGTTTATGCTCCAAGCCTAATACACCCGAAATTCTTAATTCTCTAATTGCCATGACAAATCCCTTGGATAGTTATAACTTTGCTAATAACATTAACGGCAGCAGCAACAACAATAACTCAACAGCTTCAACACCAGCCTCAGTGACAGTGCGCAATTTTAATGCAAATACACAGGTGGGTAAATAAAACATAAAACAAAATCATGCATAGAAAAAATTAACTAACAAGCCCTTTTTAATTGTTATTTATTTTATATGCATTTTCTTTTTCTTTTTTTTCTTTCTTAGAATACCTCCCAGGATAGCAGTCAATCAAGTAGTTCTTCTACGCCCTTAGATTCACCTGCTGGCACAAATTCTACGCCCACTGTGCAACAGGTAGGTTTTTCCTCTTTAAAATAAAATACAAATTTAATTTTTACTAAAAACAAAAAAAAAAAAAATAATAAGCGCTGTTTTTTTTTCTTTTTTTAATAATCTAAATTCTGTAAATAGTATTGAAAACATTATTGTGTTTATTAAAGAAAAAACCATTAAAAAATATTCATTCACAAAAAAGCAAAAAAAAAAAAATAATAATAAGAGAAATAAAACTGAAACGTATAAATTTTATCTGGCTGCTTGGTTGTCATTTAAATGGTAATGGCTGCCAAATGCGCCCACGCTCGGCCTGGCCTGAATTGACTTTTAGTTGGCGTAAAAGCAATTTTCGCTTTTTTTAAATTTTAAATACAGTTAAACAAATAAAAAACTCGCGAAAAAAAACATAAATTGAAATTGTAAAATGAAATAGAAGTGACAGTTAAATGCGTGCATCATGCACAAAACCACAAAAACAATTCTTTAGAAGAATATTATTAATTAAAAAAAAAAAACGAAAACAGTAATAAAAACATCAAATGCTAATTTAAATACAGCGACATTGGCCTTAATGATGCTGTGTTGCCTGCCACTTTAAAATATTTATATCACTGTTGCCAAATAATTTTTTTCTTCCCTCCAAAAAAATTATAAACCCCCTAAATTCAACATCTTAAAAAAAGTTGAAATAATAATTTTAATTTAAGTTGATTAACTTGAATAAATTTTAATTTTATTATCTAAACATATCAAAAACACAAATATTTTTAAAGCCATCACCCAACAACAACAACTGGCAACACTGATTTGTATCTTTTTTAATTATAATAGAGCTGAGGAAAAAGAGAGAGAGAGAGAGAGGACGTTTTTTAATCTCTACCTTAAAGTTATATTTCTTTTAATTAACCACATACAAAAAAAATTTTAAAAATATAAAATAAATAACAAATGTCATTAATAAAAAAATTTAATTAATATTGATTAATATTAGCAATGAATAAAATTAACAAAAAACTAGTAAGAACGTTATATTCGGCTATACCGAATCTTATATACTCTTCACTACGT
>NDXZ01024616.1:8164-28402 GCA_003055125.1 Paykullia maculata | reverse complement strand
AATCAACAAATCTTTTACACCACAGGATACAAATAAAAGTTTTGTCTCTTAATCCGACAATAGTCTCTTACGGTTGATTATATTTGCTTCGCAAAGAAAGCGTAGATAAAAACGGAAACTAATATAAATAAAATTTCAATTACTCAACAATTAATTCACTGTCTACTTTATTTAAAACAATTTCTTTCCATGAGATTTAACGAAGAAAGTGCAACGAGGCGTTAAACGAAGTAAAAAAAGCTGACGCAAAACAATACAAAATCGAAGAAGAAAAGCTTAGTGGTTGACTTCCGTCTCGATAAGAAAAGTTTGTAAAAAGAATTATTTGTTTTTGTAGACAAAAAAATGTGACATTTTTTCTTTAAAATGCTTTGAATTTGTTGTAAAGAGCTTTAATTATTTATTTAAATTTAAAATAATCCCTTATTTAAGGTTTTTTAGTTGCTCTTTGGCAATTGGTCATTTCTATTTGAATTTAATTAAAAATGGCCAAAGTTTAACTTAACAGGACACGTGTCAATGTGTCATTTGATGCGCGATAAATCACGGCATACTAAATGCAAAATAATTTATCAATGTCAACACATTTTATGCTTAACAAAAAATCATTATCAATCCTTTGTCTATCTCCGACTCCGACTTCGTCTCCTTTTTTTTTAGTTTACAAAAGTTTTTGTTTATAATTTAAAATAAAACTAAAAGTTTTTGCTTTGTTTTTCAGGCAAAAAACTCCCAAAAAGGATTAAAATTTTATTGTTTTCTTCTGGGCTTTGAATTAACCCCATTGTCTGTCTGTGCCTTAAGCATGTTCAATTAAAATTGAAATGGTCATCCATGTCATTGTGTCGGTTAAGTGTTTGCTTAAGAGTTTATTTATTTTGTACTTTTGTTTGTTTTGTTATATCTAAAAACTAAGACAACAATTGTGATGTTATCCTGTAAATTACATTTCGGCACGCAATTAGTGGTTCAGGACGAAAATCAAAATGGTCATGTGTAGTTCATTATTGACACTACGTTACTATTTGTTTAACTGTACATGTTTAGATAACAACAAGATGAAAGTTTACTTAAGACATTTATTAAAATCCTTAATTGAACTTGTTATACTTTGGCTGCTAAACACTATGGTCTTATTAGACAAATCATTTAAGGCTTTATTTTTACAAAACTTAAAGAAGACTTAATCAAAACATCTATTCTTTTTCTCCTTAACAAGTCATTTTACGTTGTGGTAATTAGCCAAGATTTTCATTTAAGATATTTCAGCCATTCCATTCGTGTTTGCCAAATACCAATCTAGGCAGAAAAAAATAATCATTAACACACCGTAAGGCGTAAAAGGATAACAGATTCTTTTTGTACTAGTTTTTTTTTCATTCTTACACATTTAATTTTTTTGGAATCCTTTTGTGCGTGACGATGACTACGCCAAGAACTACAAATATGTTGTAAAGCATCTGTAAAGGGATAACAACAGCAGGATGTCTTACAAGTTAAGCATCTTGGCATTTTTCATTTCAAAATGACAAAAGTCTAAGATAAGTCTTACACAAACACACCCACAAACACAACCATAGTTAATACAAGAATTATTTACTTGAGTAGTTGTAGTAGAAGAAAGTCTTGCTTCAATTTACAAATAAAAATATACAGGATGTGTAAAAGGATGCTAAGAAAAACTTTTTCAATAAATTTCTTGTTATGTGCGTGTGTGTGTTGTGAGTCTTAAGAAAATGTTGACAGTTTTCTTAACGCTTCATAATCAGAAAACAAATAGCTAAAGCCAACTAATTGTGTCTTAAACAAATAACTACATCGAGCAAAACAACTACAATGCTAAATAAAGATTCTTGATACGATTTTGTTGTGATGGTGGAAGGTTGAGAAGTGCGGAGGAGGGTTAATAGATTGACTTAGACTTAGTGACAAGTAAATAAATTAAAGTAAAAAGATTCATAAAATTGTTTGAGATAAATTTGAAAGAATAACTAATTTTTTAAAGCAAAATATTGGAAATATTTTTAAAAAATGTTGTTTACGTTAGATTTGTGCTTAAAAGGATTTATGTATTTGTAAGCGTCCTTTTTATATTTCGTAATGCCAACCATTTGTGAGATATCCGCCTGTAAAAAAATATATGAAATTATGTTCATATATTTTTAAAAATAATAATTTGATATTTCAAAGTTTTGTAGTGTAAATGCATTTCTTCTTATTTAATTTCTCATCTACTTTTATAATTGATCTTCATTTACAATTCATTTCATTACTACAATTCAATTATTTCCTCTAAATACTGAAAACAATTTCCCATAACTTTATTAGATGTAATCTTAGAGGCCTGTATTTAATGTGTGCTATGAAAGGAAAATCTTTCCCCTTTTTTACTCCTTTAACGGATATTGACCACTTCCAAAAACACATGTGGCTTTTTTGGGCACTAAAAAAATCACAAAATAAAGTAAAGAATACAACAATGGCCACTTATTAAACCATTTACTACTCGTTAAAAGGACATCGACAACAAAAGAACGGACTTTTGCTTAAGTTTATTAATCTGATTGTATTTGTAGTTGTTTTATTCTTTGTTGCAGAAGCCAAACATAAATTATATGATTAAAATATTTACTGAAAAAGAAAAGGAAAAACTACGTTGTGTTATTTGGCAGAAAGGGTTGAATTTCCAGATTAATCATGATTAGAGATTTATGGCATATTTTATGGGTTTATTTTTTTGGGTATTTCTACAGATTTTTTTTTTATACAAAATTGAATTAACTTGTTTTATGTAGCAATAAATACATTAAATTATTGAATTATGTGCAAGATATTTAGGTAATAAAATACATTAAAAATATTAGTTGTAAAAAAATTACTTTTTTGATTTACAAAAAGGATATTATTGCGTTTTCATTTAATATATTTGTGATAAAGTATCAAATGTAAAGAAAATTAAATTTTTATGATAAATAAAGGATATTAGTATAACATGTGTGAAATTAAAAATTTTAAGAATAATGTACACACTTTTAACTTTAGCCTGAAACTATACGTCCTATAAAACAAAAATATTCTTTACGTTTAACGATAAAAAAATTGGTAAAATAAAGAGTTAGTAGCGGTAAGAATTAACTCAATTAGTTTATATGATTTGGAAAAAATGATGTCAGCAAATCCTTGTTTGAATTGGGAAAATTAAAAAGAAATTTATAAATGTGGGTCCAGTTTCCAGAGTTCTATCTAAGTATATCCTTCATGATAAAAACAATTTAAACTTTTCTGTCCATAATTTTTATGTGTATTTTTATGTCAATTCAAACAAAATATATATTTTATAGTTTGCCAGAAAAAGGACACTGGGAACTGGCTGTTAAAAAGTAAATGTTTCGGACAATTTTTATGTTTTTATAATCTTTATAGAATTTTCTCCACCGTATGGTAAGTTTTTATTTGACATTAATCTTGTGTCTATAAAAAAATATTAGGTTAAATACTCTACTAAAGCCCTTAAAAAACAGCAAATTTCCAATAAAATTAACTGTTATTGTTGCTGTGTATTATTACAAAATAAAATTTTGATTCATCTTCAATCTATTGTTGTTAAATAAAATTGTTAAGTACTTGTACAACGACCAAGACTTTGCCTGCTGTCCAATCTAAATCCCATAAAAAACTAAAGTGACGTAAGCCTGGCGCAAATGCTCGACACGGAACAGGGAAATAAAATTTAAGTAACAATAAGTCCACCCCTAATGAAATAAAAAATTATAAATGTACGACTATATGGAAAAGCAATGAAACCTGTAAGTGTTATATCTGATCTAATACAATAAAAATAAGAAAATAATAAAAAAATAAAATAATAATAAAGAATCCTGTTTGCAAAGGACAATGGTCATCACATCATCATCAACATCAACAACTACAAGCTCGCCACTGTCATCCTTGATGATGGGGGCTTGTCTTTTAGTAATTTTTCGTTTTAGTTTTTTTTTGAAATTAAATTGCTCTTTTCTATATGGGTGTGTGAGTTGTGTTTTTTTTTTATTGTTGTAGTATAAATATTCTTCTTATTGTCGTAAAAAATCAAATAATATTTAAACGTATGTATGTGCGGAAGCATGTCGTAAAACTAGCGAATTGTGAATTATATCCTGTTGAAATATAATATAATTCTGGACATTTTAAAAAGAAATGCTACTTTTCGCTTTTCTAAGCTAAAGTAAATAAAACATAAAAAAAATATTTATTCGCTTGTGTGTTTAAGTGTATCTAGGAATAAAAAAAGAGCGGACTTAAGACAGAAGTGGTCAGTTGGTTTTAAATGTTGGCACTTAGTCATGTCCAAATGTTGTTACTGTTATTTAAAGGTGGGCCGTGTGTTGAGGTATTATAAAAGGGAAAAACGATGAATTTGCTACAAGTTCTAATTAATTTTTCGAAAATCTGTTTTTACAGAAAATGTTCATAATATTTTTATTTAAAAATCTTTTATCAAAACTTAAGTAAATATGTCCAAAAAGTTGCCAAAAAATCGCTATATTTAAACAGTTGTCAAGAGAGAGATAGAGAGAGAGAGAGAAAGAGAGATAGATAGAGAAAGAGAGAGAGAAAGAGAGAGAGAGAGAAAAACGAGACAACCAAATTTTGTACATTTTTCAAAGTACTTTCTTCTTTAAAGACCAACATTTTTCAAACATCCCTCGTTAATATGTATGGGTTCATAAAACTCATATTAAAATGTCTCATTTTCATGAAATAGATATCAGAAGATTCTGGCGTTTACACATTTGCTAAAAATAATAAAACATGCAAACCATTTTATGAAATAATTTTCGATTGGAAAAAAAACCAATATAATTTAGAAATTCAATAAAGTTGTATAATTCTATAGATTTCCAAACAATTCGATGAAGTCATTTAGAAACTCTAAGTAAAAAAAATTTACAAAATCTTTAATAAAAACAAAAATGAAGAAAAAAAATTTTTTTTCTTCGAACTCTTTTTATTTAATTTTATTCCTGCAGTGTGTTGTTTTCTGATGGAAATTTTTAAAAACACATTAAATACCGCATATTTCTCTCCCAACAAAGGAAACGGAAGTGGTATATTCAAAAGCAACACTTTATTATAAAAAAGAAACTAGAAAAGTTTTAGCATGATTTGATGTCAGCTCCTTGTTTTCTCTAAGAAATACTTTTAAAACTTTTTACTATTCATTTGAAAAGAAATAATTTTCAAATACAAAACAAAGAAAAAACAAAAAACTTAAAACTTAAAAATAAATAAATATTTCATTATCCTGTTTGGCATAATTCAATTAGATTTTCTTAAAAAAGTTTTTCAACAAACTGCTAAAGAGAATTAGTTACCAAGAAACATACTTTGCTATGGAACACAGAACATGTAACATATGACACGTACATTCAGTACAATGGGTTTTCAATACATTTATTTTGTTAATTAAAATCAATTTAAAGTTGTAAATTTAGGGAAAATTTAATTATAGGAAATAAAAGTGATTTTTTAAATGTGACATTTACAGCATAATGAAAAATCTTTGCTAGTTTTTGACAAAATTTTAGTTTTCAAAACAGGTTTTTTAGGAAAACTAAGGAAGTTTGATGTTTTTGTTAGAAATTGTGCATCAACAAACTTTTTGTCAAACTGTTAAATAACCAAAAATATTAAAAGAATTTGTTTAAAAAAAATCACAACTACAAAGTCAATTTTGGATAATTGTATCTGTTTCCAGCAAAAACTTGCATTGCTTTGTAATGAGTTAAAATGATTTAAATACAGTAGTTGCACTACTTATCTTTTGGCATCTTAAAAAAGCCATTAACAACCTCGCTTACAAATATGGATTTTGTGAAGTCATTATTTTTTTTGTCATTAAGTAACTACTTACTATCAACAAATAAAGCAGCCCGTTAGATTATAGATCAGGAATTATATTAGTCGATACTTCTAAAATATTATATAACTATTTGCTTTTAATAAGTTAAGTATCCAATTGATTGTATGGGCCTACAGAACTCATTATCAATAACGTTTTATAAATTTACTGTCATTTGTTACTTCCGTTCGTTACGTTTTACAGAAACACTTAGCAAAAACCCTTGGAGTTGGTTTGAAAACCGCCATTAAATTCATAAACATCCGTCGAAAATACAATTATTTATAGTTAAAGTATGTTAACCCAAACGAGAATTATAATAACTTATTAAAGTGGCTCCTTTACGGCCCTATGCTCCTTATAGGAACAACAGGATTTAATATATATATATATAAAGTGGCTCCTAACATTTATTTCGTTTTACAGAAACACTTAAAAAAACTTTAGAGCCGGTTTGAAAACCGCCGTTTAAATTTCTAAACATCCGTCGAAAATACAATTACTTATGGTTAAAGTATGTTAATCCAAATGAGAATCATACCAACTAATTTAAGTGGCCCTATTTATTTCTTTTTAGATACCTGACAAAAAATTTATTACGTTTTACAATATAAACTTGTTATTAGAAAAATACTTCAAAGTAATGCAGACGGTATTTTATACTCATTGAAAAGTATGTTGTTGAGTAAGACCAAATCCAGTTTCTGCTGGGTTTCTACGCTTAAACGTTTTTCCTCTTAATATAAAGTTTTAAAATTCTAACTCCTTGTTTTTATATATTTTCAGTTTGATTTAAATCTGGAATGTAATTTGGAAGTTATAATTATTTCATTTTGTTTCAATCAATACTAAATATTACTATCAATGGGTTGATTGATGTAAAATTGCATCGCATTGCGCGTAAACAAATTTGTTAGTAAGTGTGCAGATTTAAAAATAAAATAGTTTCTGTTTGTTTTTGTTGTACCTGCTTATGGCAAAGAAATTGGTGGGTGCTAGTAAGTACTTTAAATGGATTTCCAATTTGCTTTGTTTCTTTCTTAACTGCTTTAAATAATTTTAAGCCAAAGATTTCTTGAAGCAATGGTAAACTAAGTTGCTAACATTTATATAATTCTGTGAAGTGGCTTAAAAATTACTTTAAAAAAAATGTATTTTTTTATAGATTCCTTCACCTTTTTTTTTTATAAGTTTTTTTCGATTTATTAAATTGTTTTGAGTTAATTTTTATTTGTTTTTATTTTGGTTTTAGCAGACGGGAAAATTTTTTCCAAAGACAGATAAATATAGACCGATCAACTTAGAAAGCCACAAGTAATAATATAATATATGTTTTGTTTCGTCTCCGATTAATATTTCTAAGCTTTACTCACGAAATGACAAACTTATATTTACCACGGTGATAAAGGGTATATTAAACATTATTTTCTATTATAAATTTTTATAAAATTTTAAAATTCCCTAAAATATGGTGTTTTTTTAATATTTCCTTTGAACATTTTATAAAATCATATAACATTTTCCCTCTCAAAATCCCTTTCCATAATCAATAAAATTGTCCACTGCAAATAAAAGAGCAAAAAAAAAAAACTCAAAGCAATTTCATTTTGATTTGTAGCTAAATATACGATTTAAACATAAGATTTATGTAGTTAAAAAGATTTGTATGACAAACTGCGACTGTTTAAATATCGCGCAAAAATAAAGTAAAAAAAATATATCAAACGTTTTACCAATCGCCAACAATAATTTTACTCATGATATAATTTAGTTTAAGCCCCAAATTAACGGGGGAAGAAATATAAAAGTGATACTTTTGCAAAATCTTTTTTTTACAATCGCGTTCTGTTCAACAATTTATACAATTGCGTTACATTTAAAAGCTTTTACCAAAAATGGGCATAAATCACAGTTTGTTAACAGTGTTTTTCGATGACAGGTTTATAGAGATCAGGCGGAATGTATGGCAAAATAGAGAGAAAGTTGTAGAGGGAGTGTGTATGTGTATGTATGTGTGTGTGTGTGGGGAAACATAATCTCACTCTGTATTGGATGGCTAAAAACCTCAAAATCCGCGAAAACAGATTGTAATTCTTGACAGGTTTTGGCCAAATATTGTTCGATGTCCTTTTTTTTTGGTTGGTTTTTGTGGGCTTAGGAAAAAAAAGATGAGAAAACTTGTATAAAACATTTTCTATTTCAGATTTTTATGTGTTTAAATCTGTTTTATTACAGTTTGATTGATGTGAAATAAGTATATTAAAACATTTTGGTTTTATTTCTATTGCAATTTCAGAGAGAAACGCATTTGCTTTTAGAAACTTTCGTTGATGGTATTTTAATTAGTTTTATGCACTCGGCAAGTGATTTATGTGATATGTTACAACAAACATAGAGAATTTGTTGCGGAAAAAGTGTTTTAATGAGAGGACAGCATGTGTCAGGCTTTAGTTTAAATTGAAATTATTTCTTTGGGTAAAATAAATTGCGTTCACTAGGAAAAAGAAGGCAAATATCTGGCAAATTAATTAACAATGTTAATGGTAATAGTTTTTATACTTAACAAAAAAGTTTTTTAAATTAAATTTTTGAAAATGGTTGTTTAAAATACAATTTTTATATAATTTCTTTTAAACTTGCTAATTATTCTTAGTCTTTCATGAAATGCAACAATTCCTATGAAAATATATTTTTAAGTTTAGAACATTTACTGAATGTTAAACAAATGAATTTAAATTTCCTTCTCCAAATCTCTTTGAGCTAAAAACTCTTTCATTTGTAAATAGTAATGAAATTTTTATGAAAAAAAATGTTAAAACTAGAAAAGTCTTTATTGAGACAAAAGAATGTTGCACGGCAAAACACTGACATTTTCATTTGCCAGGGAATAAAATCGTAGTCCATTTTTTTTGTCGCCCATAAAAAATTACTTTACCCTGAGAGTCACATTTATTGACAGGACGACAAACAGACGCGAAATTATAGGGAATTTCCCTTTTTTTTTCTTAACATTTAGATGGTTTTCCTTGCGGAGTGAGTTGTACAAATGAGTGACTTGCTATTCAAATTCAGACAGTCAGCCTGTCAACATTTTAATTAAAAAAGGATACGCTTCATGTGCAAAAATGAAAATGAAAAAATTATTTTAAAACGGATGTCGAACAAAATATTTTTGCAAGTAAATAATAAAAAACGCGATTTTCTTTTTACAAGTTTTCCTTAGACCTGCTTCCCCAGGCCATGTCCTTTTGCCACCATTAATGCGAAAAGGGTGCAAAATAATGAACTCGTTTTATTGTGTTACAAACAATTTCTTTTTCAATTTCGGTATTGTTCTATATGAGCTGAGGTATGAGTTCACATTTTTGTACTGACCATTACACATTTAAGGTCATTACTTGTTCTATTACTACTGCAGCAATGAAAAAAGAAAACACAAACACTTGTTTATGTGTTACGAAAAAATTCCTCTTTTTTTATTCTTAACACTTGGATTTTTATTTTACTACACATACATATGTATGTGTATATGTTTGTATGTATGTATGTACATGCATAAAAAATTTGGCTAAAAACCATTGTTTGCATCATTTTAATTTTATTTATTGTTTGTATGCCACTCATTTTTAACAATAAAGTTGTTTTCAATTCAAAAATGAAAAAAAAGCACTCGTTTTACAAGCACTCCTCTAAACAACTTTAGCAAATACGTGTAGACACAACAGTCCTAAAAATATAATGTTTTTATTCAAGTCTATATGGTAAATAGTCTCTGAAGGCCATTTTTCGACCATTACCATATAGACACTCTTATAACAAAAGCACTCTCCAGCCACTTTTAACATTCGAAATAAACAAAGCACAAATTATTCGCTTTGGCCCCCACTTCGATGGCAAAAGGACACTATTTACACATGTTCATCATATGCATGGAAGCCAACATTAAAATTAGATGAATTGCTAACTTTACTTACAAACACACACACACACACACATATATACATGCACATACGAAAAGAAGCTGTATTTACTACACGCAGCTTTTACACTTCTACAAAGGAGGGTCGTTAGAAAATTATGTTTATGAAAATAAAAAAAGGAAACAAAAGGGTAAAATAATACAAAATTTTTAGGGAATTTTTATTCTGTGCACAAAATTTAGTTTGTAAATTGTATTTTAGAATTTTCCAAAAATTTTATGATGTCCTCGTTTTTTTTTTGTTTTGCTTGAAATTGGTATGACGCGAAAATCATTGATGCTTACAGTTTTAGTAATTTCCCGCCTGACCATTGTTTGCCTACGTTCTTCTTTATGGGGTTCATGGGGTGCTTTGGTTACGTGTCTACATTTGTAATGACTTATCGTTATATTTGCGTACATTTTACATTTCAAAATTAATGGTTAAAAAAAACACCCACACACCCACACATATAGACATTCTCATAAACTTATAAAATAAATAGTCCTTTTGTGCAGGTTTTCTCATACTTGAATCTCTCTCGCAGTCATTCAAATATTTGTTGGCTGCCGTGTCAATGGTTTTTGCGGACATTTATTGTTTGAAAGCTATTACCCCTTCTCCACTGAAAACTTGAACATTTTAAAGTTTTCTTGAGGGAAAATTATGTTTGGAATGGTAATTTGTTAGATGGGATGATGTTATTACTGTTGTTGATTGTCTTTTTGATTTTGAACGAAGGCGGAGAAGAGATATATAATAAGTTTTGTTAAAATTTTCAATAAATTTGTCCACAAAATTTGAAAATTTACCTTTTTTTTTTGAGGAAATAAGTAATCATTTTCTGACTGCAGTAATTTTTTGTAAAGCTTGTTATTTACGGAAATTGTTGTTATAAATTTTCTTTTAATATTATAAAACATATACAAATATTTTGTTTTTACATTTGCTTAAATTATTTCTAGGACCTTTTTTAAATTGTCTTACCTAAAAACAAGTTAATGATAACGTCCACCTTTGTGGCACCCATGGACGTATTGCAAACCAAAGAAAATATTTTTTTTTAATTTTCTGTTGCTTTATTTTCCTTTTTATTTACCGAACAAGTGTGATAAGATGTAATTTATTTTATTCAATATAGTAAAGTTTTTACATATTAAACGCACACTCACCATCTACTTTTTAATTTAGCTCAGTTTAAGCCGGACTTTTGTCCTGTCTTATTCGTATTTAAGCCACATGTGCTTACAAAGTTACTCAGGCCAAATTTAGAGATTCTCCCTGTCACAGTTTGCCAGATAAGAAACGTTAACATTAACTTTGTAAAAAATTTTTTTTCTCAAAATTTTCTTCTTTTGGATGTTTTTAAAATCTAAAAAATGTTTATATCCGTTTAAACTACACATTCTTTCTTTAAGCTTTTACTTTGACGATTTTAAATTATTAATATATTCTTTTGATAAAAACGGGATAATTTATGATTACTTTTTGCCAAAGCCAAATAAACACACAATTGCAGCGGCAAAAGAAAATCATGAATTGAAATTGTCACTTGTTAGCTGAAAAGCCATAAATCATCAACGTAAAAAGGATAGAAAAAAAGTTTAAAGTCAGTTGAAAACCAAAAATAAATTTCAAATACAATATAAATCTATTATTACCGAACAAGACTACATGTGTAGAAATACATCACATATGACTATAAGAAAACCATAATTCATTATTTTTTTGGCTGTTAAGAATCCTTGGCAGGACTTACAAAGCACCATAGCAGTAGAACGCAGAAAAAAATTGAGTGCAACAAACTGTGATTAATAACGATGTAACAAGCTGACAAATGCGTTATGTTTGTTAGTTGGCTGGGTAAGGAACTTTAGAAAATTAAAATTGCAAATTTTATTTATTTTTGAAAAACGATACAGGATTAACTTTTCAGTAATGAAAAAAGAAAATAAAATCAATGCAGAAGGTATTTGAAGGAAATTTAAAATTATAGTTGTATTCTGAGTAGTTGATTTCCGTTTCCGCTTTTCTCAGTGACTTTAAACCATATTTCCGTTGCAAATTAACGAATTTTAAATACCCTACACTATTAGGGAGCTTTTATTTTAGTTGTAATAAGGATTTGCACTTCTTATTTTTAAATTGTTGCTTAAAAAAAAACTGAAAAAAATACAATTTTAGCTTCAATAAATGAATGTTGGCGTGTGTATGAAAATTTTAAAATAACCAACAAAACGTTGTTTGTTAATAAATTTCAGTGAATTACCGAAACAGTGATCTGGTGATCAAGCACCAGGGTGAGAAAGAAGTGGGTTTTCCCCTCCCATCAGCAAAGCGATTTAAACGTACATAAATTTGTTAATTTGATTAGTTAATGTTTTTTTTATTTAATACATTCTAACATTAGCTGTCACTAAGCTGTTTAAAGATATTCATCGAAAAGCTTAAGCAGGATCTGCACCTGCTAGTTCTAGAATTGTAGTTGGTTTCAAAAGACTTTCCATTTGGTTCGAGTTGGGAAAAAACTTACTTTTTCAGAATAATCTTTATTATAATTATCACAAGAAGTGAACGCTTTCCTTTAATTTAAAATTATATAGTAGAATATTAAATTCTTATTTGATTAACAAAAATAAAAATAAAAAAAGCGTTAATAATTACTAATTAACATATTACGAAAGTGTCTTGCAGACTTGAAAAACCCATACGATTAATAGTTGGCATGTCCTTACCTGCATTGGCAGCATAACAAAGATATGCATCTAATGTAGAGTATCGCAACTATGTAGAGAAGGGTTAAATCTATCTTTGAAAAGTCACTTAACTTGAAATAAATCTTTTTTCCAAAAAGACACAACGAACTTGTTGATTTATGGCATTTTTTTTTTGCTTCCAACCACAAAACTTTAAACGAATAACAAATATGTTTAGAACGCAAATAAAGCAAATTAAAAGTGGTTCATATGCAACTTCAAATCCTTTATACACATAAGAGCACACTAATACCGTCAAAGGGAAGGAAGTTACATATTCGTTTAAACGGAAGCATATGCAAAACACACGTTACCTTTTGATTTGTTATTGTTATCAAACTAAATCTTTCTTATTTTTGTACTCTTTCCTTAAAAAAAATAAAAAATTTATTTTGTGTCTAAACAAATAGATTTAAATATTGCTTTCGATAGTTGGAATTATATTAAGGACTTAACACTTGATGACTTTATTTTCCATCGAACCCTTTTTCTCTGCTGATTGAGTAATATGATCATGAATGCAATTATTTAACAATTTTCATAAATTACATTACCAGCATTACAACAATTCTATTATGACAAGATGAAGGAATAAGGAAAAAAACGCGTGCCATCCTTTTTACATACCCTTTTTCTTTTCTATTTCTTTTTTTTTATGTTTAAAACCAAAAACACCGGGTTTTCATAAGGTACCATAACAATTTCCTTAATGTGATCAACTCTGAATGTAGTCGTATGTGTATGAAATATGATACACATTTAAAATCCTTTTTTTTCCTGATTTTTATCCTTATCATATGTGTTTATATATAAATACATATTCATAAGTGTTAAATGAAAAACAAAACAATATTTATTGATATTGAAAACTACCATTAGAAAATGCGAAAATCAAATTTTCTAAAAAAAAAATTAAATACAAACAAATACATTAAATCCTTTTAGCGAATTTTTTTTTGCCTGGATGTTCATGGCTCATTAATGTCAGAAAAAATCACAAGAAAAATGCCACAGAAAAGGGTGCAATTTTGGGCAAAAAATAAACTAAAAAACTAACAAAAATGTTTACAATTTTTATGCCTCATAAATAAAAGTTTTTCATGGCCATTGTTTAGCGCTATTTTTTATTTAGTTTTTTTTTTGTTGACCTTCTCTTTTGAAGATCCTTTTGTTTTTTTGGGGTTTTTGCTTCCAACTAAAATATTTATTTCAATTTAATATGAACTTGTTAAACTCATTAGGTCATATTGTTTATTTGCTAACCCTTAAATTTTTTTCAAAGAATAATAGTAAAAATGTTAATGTTTTTTTTTATTATTTTGGTAAAAAGTTAACAAGTTAATTCGTTACGCCTTTTCATTACTTTCACTGGAAATAGTTACATAAATAGTTGACCATTTGCAACGGCCACTTCTGTGGGTCCATTATGGATTTACAAGCAACCCTTTTAAGTATTTTAGTGGTGATATAAAATGTGTTATGGTGTGTGTTTTTTATGCTGATGGCTATTGAAAGGAAGTAATGAACCATAACAAAACTATTTATGGTTTGAATAAAAAAATATTGGCAGATTTTGTTTCTAGAAATTTATACTTTTCGTAAACAACATAAAGAATTTCAAAAAGTTATCAAAAGTTATAGGTATTAAGAAGATTAACAAAAATATGTTAGATTTGCTTTAAAAAATGTCTAGCTTTAGAAGAAAATTACCTAAATAATATGTTTTCTGAAAATTTACTCCTAATAAGAATATCCGACAAGAAACAAACTTTAAGAAATAGTTTGAAACAATATTTTTTGATCAAATATATTTTATGTATAAATATTTCTAAAAAAAAATAATTTTTAATAAATAAACCGTACTTTTTTAATAACAATATGTATAATAATTTTTCTAAACGATTTTTTTTTAATCAAATTTTTTATAAAGAATTTGTTATTTTAAGTTCATTTTAAATTTCTTAATTTTTTTTTTTAATTTTAAGAACTATAATTTATGTAAATATTTTTATGTGTTTTTTTTATAATAAAAAATTGTTTTAAAACTTTGAGTTCTTGTTTTTAAACCAAAATTTTGTTGAACGAAAAATGTAAAAAAAACGTAGTATTTTGTTTTAATCATTCATATATTTTTAAAGGTTAAACATTTTTGAAAAGTTTTTTAAATAAATTTTGTTCCAATAAAAATTTATTAAAACAAGAAAATATTTATTTGTCATATTGACATTATTGTTTAAATTTGTATGATTTGTTGTTGGTTTCAAGCTGTCTATATGCTGCATATCACTGTTTGCTTATACCAGATCATCAGTAGACTTTGAAATTTATTTCTTGAAAAAATTTAAAAAATGTTGTATGTATGTATAAGTAAAAATTCAAATACCAAATGAGAATTCTTACAAATCCAAAAAAACATTCAAAAATTTTCTCAGGAAACCAACAAACAATTTTTCATATGAAATGCAGCATAAAGACAGCTTGAAACTAAAATCAAACCATAAAATCTTATTAAAACATTTAAAAAAATAACAAAATAAACTTTCGAAAAAAAAAATTTGTTTAACTTTTTATAAATAACAAATGTTTAGAAAACGGAAATTCGCTGAAGACATAAACTTTTAAATATTTGACTTTTTACTTTATGAGTTCCCTTTACATTTAGTTGGATCATTTCATGATTAACTGGAATTCCTCTAAATACAAAATAATTAATTTTTCTCTAGTATTTGCACATATGGTTTAATTAACTTTAATCTTCTGTTCAACTCGGTATAACAATCAAAATCATAAAATTTTATAACAAAAACCATCAAAAAGATTAAATAAGTTTAACGCATTCACATATTTTGAATTCATATAAAATAATAATAAAAAAACCCGAAACAAACAAACTCCTGTCTATACGCAAATGAAAGATACGGGGAAAAAAGTGCATAAATGTGCGTGCAAATAAAGAAGAGCATAATGCGTTTTCAAGCTGAATATATAAAGAACAAAAGAGAGAGAGAGAGAGGGTTAACGAACATGTAAGCGTGAGTGTGGCTGTGTGTGTTTTACCAAAAAGGAAATAAACATAAGATTTTATGATCTTGCTGTTAAATATGCAAAAATCCGCCGGAATTATACTCAAACTCTTGCATATGTGTACCAATAATTATAAACACACACATGCACGCATACGCTCACATGTGTGCATGTTTTAAAAGCTCACGCAAAATGTTTTAACTGTGGTAAAGAGAAAACAAAAAAAAAACAAACAAAAAATAAAATAAATTGTCACAATTGTAAATCTCCTGCCAAAAAACCATAATCATAAACTTTAACGATGCAACATGTTTTAAAATATTTAAAAACTCTGTGCACAACCATCACCACACGCTTGACGAGTAAAGGATGAAGGACCATCACCATTATTACACACATGTCAAAAAAGTTCTTTTACTTTTTAATTCATAAATATTTGTACAAGTTCTCGATTTTGGCTGCCGACAAATAATTTTAAAATATTTATTTAATCCTTTTCCTTTTTTTTAGTACGATTTTCAAGGATTAAAGTAGTAAACACAGCTGGGGTGTTTTATTAAATTTTTATTGTTACCGTTTTAGCGAGAGCAACTTTGTTGGTAGATCTTTAAATTTGATTATGACTTGACATATAATTGTCATTTTGATGCCTGAAACGATTACACTTGCTTAAGTAATTGTCAATATTGAATTTAAAATATTTAACTAACGAGCAAACTGTCTTTATTTCCAGCACCCAAAAGAGTGGTGGTTTGGTTGTTCATTTTCAGAAACTGTTGCAGCCAAAACAAATTCCTAATTTAACCCTTTTATTTTGGTTTTTTGGTTGATTGACAATTTAGCGTACTCTTGATATGGTTTGAGTTAAAATTAATAGAAATTTTCTAATGTCTCGCATTTTGGCGGTGGAATGGCACAAAAGATATGCAGACAATATGGTAATGTTGGTTGATTTAGATTGGCTTACAAAATACTTGTCACTCTACTCTAATCCTTTAGAGCCCATTTCATTTCTATATGTTTGTTTTAGTTGTGATACTTGCAGGGTATTTGTTTGCATTTTTGTTTGTCAGTTTAATCCTTCCCCAAGGATAAAATCAAGTCAAATAAAAGCATAAAACAGAACATATGTAATGTTTTAAAATGCCGATTATTTTAAAATGTAAATTTGTTAGTTTGATAAACATTTTCTTAAATTTTTATTATTTATAATAAACTTTTTGAAAAATGCTATTTTTAACAGTTTTTCATAAAAATGTCCTACTAATAGTAAATTATTCAAAAATACAATTTTATTTTAAATTCTTAAGAGATTTGCTATTTTTTAAGTAAATCGTTTATTAATTTGCCACTTATAGTGAATCCTTGAACAATTTGTCATCTCCTAGAAAATTTTCGTGAATATGCTATTTGTAAAAGTTTGCTATTTGTTGTAATTTATTATACTTAGATATAAAAATGTTATTTATGTCTTGTTTATTTTGATTAGAGTTTATTTTTTTTACTCATTTTTAATTATTTTTCCTTAATCCCTCTAATTTTGAAAAAAAATTGTACAAATCCTTAATAATTCCTTACGAATTCTCCTTATCTGTTTGCTTGTGATTAAAAATGCATAATGATGGGACAGAAAAAAACAAGATAAACAAAACAAAGTCTTTGGAACGTTGCTTGAATCATATTTTTTTATAAAAATCTTAAAATACACAAAACTGGCCTTCAATTATAATGTTTATTATCATTTTGAAAAAGGAAAAAAAATTTAAAAAAAAATCTAAAATAATTTTAATATTTGAGCAGTTTCTTGTTTTATTATTTGTCTACATTGCAACAGTCCAAATAATAATTATTTCAATCTTTTTTTTATTTGGATCTTTACTTTTTTTCGTTGGCCACAATTTCAAATTAAAATTAATGAAATATTCTCGCATTCTCAAGACGATATTCTTGAGTCACCCTCATATAATTATGAAACTTGTTATTATTTGTATTCTATTTAGAATTACAGGCTCAAAGGACAAGACAACAGGCATAAAGTGGAAATCTCTTTATGATGTTGGTGTAATTATTATCACCCCTGAAAACACTGTAGGTAGTTGAGTAAGGAATTTTATCAAAAAATTTATTAATGCATTATTAGCAGTTATTGTATAAGATTTTGGGGTACAAAAAATTATGATTTTTTTTCATTTAAATTTTTTTTTTCAAATTTTCATTATTACAAAAAAAAAAGAAAGAAAAAATACTGATAAAAGTCTCAAGAGAGCTTAGTGAAATAAGACAGTTTGAAGGACTGTTAAATTGTTCTTGTTTCTGTTTTTTTTTTGGCTCAAAAAACATTTAAGTCTCATAGACAAAAAGTCTTGGAAAGCATTTAACAAGTTTTCAACTTTTTTCTACATCAATTAACGTTTGCTTCAAGTTTACTTCCATTTGCTTTATGCGGGTGTCTTTTCTGTTTTTTTTTTTTGTAAAGATTGACACTTAAAATTTTTGCATTTTAAATTTTTTTACTTAAAAAATGATAAATCATTTCTTCTTTTTTTTCCTTTCTTTTGCTTAAGTGGGAGTGTGTAGCTTCAACATGCGTTTCTGTTGTATGTGTATTATTTGTAATTCAATAAATTTTTTTATTATGACATTTCCAAAGGATTTTGCAATTGTTGCGATTAGTTTTTTAAATCATACGACACGTGTTTAAACATGTAAATTAGTTTAAATTTCTTTAGAATTGTTAATGCTTTAATGGTTTTAAAGTATGTAAATTTTTTTCAAAGTTTAAAATAAAATTATACGGATTTTTTAGTTTTTCAAGGAATGTTTTGTAGTCAATTAAATTTTCGAAATAAATATAACTTTTAAAGAATACAATTTTATACATATATTTGCAAATAGTTTATATACCCACCATTAACAGGAGGAGATACATTTATTTTGTCATTTTATTTGTAACCCATCCAGATATTTGTTTTAAAAAGTCTGTTTGCATTAATGTCCTTTTAAAGTACGATAGAACTTAAATGGTGAAAGCCAGGGTAATAATATTCAATCGAAATATTTTCTAAACATCATAAATGTTTAGTACTAAAGTTTAGCGAAATCGGTTAAGATAAAAATAATTATTAATATGCAAAAGTAATGCTTATCCTTATGTCCTCTTAGGATCGAAATGGCCAGCGGTTTTGGATGATGAAACCTCTTCATTTTTGACCGATTACATAGGAGACAAAAAACACTAATAAACTACGTAATTACCTAAACACTTTTTAATATAATTTTTCTTAATTTTTTTCGCATTTCCACAAAGACACTTGTTCACATTGGCCGCAATCAAGCTTGAAATGGCTAAATATTAAATAAAAAAAAATTGCCACTAACACGACTTTTCAAATTAAATAAAAATTGTAACAATAAGTAAATCCGTGTAATAATGAAATCAAATTAAGGCAGTGAAACGTGAAATCTTTTTAAAAAACAAAATTTACACTTGACTTCAAATCGTTACAGTGACACTACAATTTTAAATTAAAAATTTTCAAAATTATTATAAGATTAAAAAAAATGAAGAGGGTGAGGAGTGGTGGTGTTTAATAAATTCCAAAAGATTTGTTTGCATATGTTTAATCAATCAGTTGGTAAAAAGAGGGTGGTAAACCGGATGATTGAAAATAGGACAAAGGAAAAGCTTTTAAGTGTTAATATGTTGATAATTAAAAATAATTCTCACTAACAAAGAAAATTGTTTAAGGAAAATATGACAAAAAAATTAACACATATGTTGAGATTTTGTTTCATTTTTGTTATTGTTGTTACACATCTGAAACTTTTTCAATATAGAGCAAAAACAGTGGCAAGTTTAGTGATGAGTTCTGGTCATGACATTTAAAGTGTCATTTCAATGACAAGCGTATTCATGTGTAATGACTTTTAACAATGCAACTAACATACATAATTCATTTTTTTTTTACAAACTATTAGCTTTTTATTCATTTTTTAAATGATACACTTTCACTGACAGGCAGTTTAAATGTCAGTAACATCATCTTGGTGTATGAAATATGTGACACTGTGTGAAATGACAGACACGCTAAACTAAATAGAATAAATATTTAATAATTTAAACAACTGTTAGAGTTTCTTAAATTACCTTTTTTTTTTGTTTAACAAATAAATGTTAATTGGTTTTGATCTAGTTTTTATAACAAATAATTTAATGACAGATAGAGGGCCTCTTAACATTTAAACTCCTTTAGGCTAGTTTTTAAGCATAAGAGAGACAACAACCAACGCCCTAGTTGTTGGCAATATTGTTTTATTTAACTTTCATAAATAGTGTCAATTTTCAAAAAAATTATATTTATGTTAAAAAATTCTATTGCTTAACAAAACAAACCCTTGTTACAACATCATGTGTAATTAGGGATGTTATGATTTAAAAAAAAAAATAATAAAAACTGTCACCCTGAATAAAAATCTTTAACCAAATAAAACCCATATTTTTTTGCAGAAAAATTTAAAAAAAAAAAACACCAACAAATCTTTTGTTCCCAAACAAAACTGTCAAATATATTTTATTATCAATTCTTTTATAATTATT